>VBVR01002379.1:0-23052 GCA_011638315.1 Tetramorium parvispinum
GTCAACAGGTTACGTCATTAGGAGCAGACTGTGCGGTAATACGTTCATTGTCTTTCTCCTCCCTCCTCTCTCTCGCGCTCCCTCTCTCTCTCTCTCTCTCTCTCTCTCTCTCTCTCTCTCTCTCGCTCGCTCGCTCTCTCTCACACACACACTCTCTTCTCTTCCTCACCGCAGCTTTTACTGACTCGCGCGCCGCGTGCTTGCAGCACGAAATCGTAAAGTCGCGAATCAGATTCCCGAGGGCTTACTCAGGCGGGAGATAGAGGCGGAAGTCGTTTCGGAGTATTCGAAGGCCTTGTACAACGATACGGAAGTATTCGATGGCGGATTTTATGATACCCGCACGCAGCTTATTAGCTCAGCGTGCCAGAAAGTTGAATTTTCTAAAAGAGGTCAGGAGTATTTGAACTCGGAAGATGATGTGACCGTACATTTAGTTATTCAGTAAAATCCGTCAAAATTCGACAAGGAATAATACGCTTCCTAAAGGTCGTAATAAAATTATAAAAGATGAATTTAATTTTTAGAACGGTAAAATTTTATATTAATAACATATAAGTTAAAGCAAAAATTGAATGCAAATATAAAATATATATATATATATATATGTATATATATTCTTGTAATGTCTCTCAAAATAAAGAGAAATTCTGAAAATTATATGAATCGTATTAATAAAATAGATTATTTATGATTGTTTTAATAGATGTAGGGCATCTTATTTTTACACGAAGTGTCGCTTGCTCAGAACTTTCCTTTATTCTTTAATAGAAGCACGAGAGAGATGCAACAAGCGGCGCTTCACCACCATTCGAGAGGCTTTTACACGTCCTTTGTGTGTCGCTGAATGGCATGTCGTTCTGCATTTTTAGTTGATTCCCCCTAACGAAGGGCCGATAAAAGGATGTTTATGGCTAGCTTCGGATCAAAGGTAAGTGCGCTTACGCTGTTAGCGAAAAGCCGAGAGAGCCGGGCTCTCGTCCGCAAAAGACCTTCACCCATCCCCCAACACGACGATGACATTATAAATGTATGAATATAATTTGCGTGTACCGCATACAGGCATACGTATGTACGTGTCCATAATATATATACCTCCCGTGTGTAACATCCTAGGTCTTTAGAGAAGCTGAAGTTAGATACTCGCGCCCCGGCTCTGCTTTAGCTTTAATGTCCGCCGCCTGATTATAATCTCGTCAACAGGTTACGTCATTAGGAGCAGACTGTGCGGTAATACGTTCATTGTCTTTCTCCTCCCTCCTCTCTCTCGCGCTCCCTCTCTCTCTCTCTCTCTATCTATCTATCTATCTATCTCTCTCACTTCTCGAGCCTCTTCACTTATTTGTTCAACGCATTTCCGTTCCGCCGTAAGCCGCGTCTTAAAACATTATGCACTTTTATTACCTTGCTGTCGAGTTTTTATACGAGCGCATTCAAGCATGCTCGTTTTTATTTAGTTCATTTACTCGACGATACGTTTTTTAGTTGGAAAATACAACGATACGAATATCTCGCGCGATGCATTAATATCGATTTTTCTCAACTTGATTACGAGAGTCCAGTGTAATCTATTTGGGTGACCGCCTTTTTCCCACTAACTCTTCAGTAATGATAGCCGAGGTCAAAGGATGGGCGGAAACTTTGCTGAAAGAGAAAATATGGGCGCAAAAAAGAAGCGTGAAGGCAAAGGATGTAGAAGAACCGCTCATTTCGGTTAATGACGGCGCTTCCTGCTTGTCCCAAGGCGAAGCCTTAGGATTAAGTAATTTTTCTTCACTTTGATAATTAGAATTACATCTCTCATGAACAGAATACAGAACTATCTCCCTAAATGAAAATCTTCAAAACATCAAACGGTATGTACATCGATTTACTGTCTAGCGCCGTGCTCCTTTTAATTGGCAATATTTTAAGTGCGTGACACGAACAAAAGAGCAAAACGAGGCGCAACGCGATAAGGTCTGAAAATAGTTTCACGATTCTCGCTTTTGACGTGTTAACGCATTTCGACGCGTTGTATTTTCGCTGTGGAATTTGCCCCGCACAAGTTTTTACTGCATCCCGAGTGACGTTTTTCCGCGCTTCGCGTCACGTTCGTGTGCGCCGGCGAGCGTTGGTAATTTCGATAAAAGGAGAGTGAGAAAATATTGCATTAGCAGCTCTCGCCATGCGATGAAATAAGCAAAACGTGCGCTTACTTACATGCGCGTACTTACGAAACCAGCCTTGTCCGGACCGCCACTTATTTGCGCGCGTGTTGCACGCGTTTGTTTCGCGTTTATTGAAAGAATTGCCAAACGCTCGTGTCATATCTCGTTAAACACACCGATTCCGCGGCACTCGATTTTGTAAACTTTTCAAAACAAATTGCATTTTATAAACCATAAACGTCTGTCGCAGGCCCGCGTAAAATTTATGCGCAGGACACAACATTCGTTACAGATATTATATCCGTATCAAAAATGATGCTTAAATGGCACGTCACGCCAATTATTTTATCGCCGTGAGACCGATATCTATCACGATATATTAAAAAAAAAACACAAATATCCATTTCAGAAGCGCGTCATAACGGATTGCTCTCCGCTAAGTTATTATTGCGATCGCGGAGTCGCGAAAGTTACTTCGAGGGAAAACTTGGAGTGAATTTAAAAGCGATTCACGTGGAAAGCATCGAGGACGGAAAATGTATCGGGAAACGCAACGAAAGAGAAAAGAGAAATGAGAGACGCGAGACGGAGATCTAAAATTACCCGCGTCGCGGGAATAACGATATACATTAAGTCGGGGGACGGATAGGGGAAATTCAGGGCTACCCGCCGCGAACACAAAAGCTGCGAACAGAGAGCGCGATGAGAGGGAGGGAGAAGCAAGGAAGAGTGCTCGCGGTGAGAGGAAATTTAGCGACAGTTTCGGATAATTTCTGAATAAGGATAACCCGGACACGTTCGTTGTAGTAGCCGGCGGCGGCGGGCCGACTGGTTCGTGAGCTAAATTAAAAGCACGAATTGCTCCGAGCTAGAAGCTCTCTTCCTTTGATCCACCGGGGGTGGCGGCGGCCGGGGGATGTGTACGTGACGTTATTACGAAGGCCCCTCTCGTTTCTCGCGGCAAACGCGAAATCGAAGCCCGATATTTCAATATATTTCCTCCGAGAGTCCAACTTTCGTTTTGCGCAATTCGCAAAGAAGACGCGACGAGAAACGCAAGCGAATTAGCGATGCGACAGTATAGACGAAGATGCATAGTTACGGGGGATGTTCTCGCGAGTGACTAACAAATGTTTTATAACTTAATATATGGAAATATTCCTGCGAAAATACAATAACGACGCTCCGTCGATGAAATGTCAAGCTATGCCGAGTCGCTTCTGCAATGCTAATTCGGAAAAGAAGCGCTGCTCTCGATCATACCGATACTCCAAAACGGCGCGACGACCGCTCAAGACGGAGAAATAGTTTCGAATATCCGGGACAATGGCCGAAGCAACACTCCACTTAATTATCCATGAAATTGTGTATTATATTATTGAAGACAAATTGTTAATTGCCGCAATTCATTTGCGAGAACAAATAAAAATGAAATAAACTCGTTCTCATTACGCAAAAATAAAAAGAATACGTTCAGACGATAGTCAAACAGCCAAGAGAATGATTTATCGGTCTTTCACGGCGTTTACGGGATTTCCCGCCGATCGAGATCGTTGAAAATAAGCGGAGCATCAGTTTTCGCTTGGCGCCGCACGCCTCCGATTTCAAAGTTACCCACCACCGTAGTTATTCTCGTTGTTTTCTCAGCATCTACTTACACGGCACGCCTCGGCGATCGCTTTCAAACGAAATATTACCGGAGCCAGTAAAACCAACGAAAACGCAGGGCGATACTATCGCCAACATCGATGTTTACCCCTTCAACAGCTAGCCTTAGGAAAGAGGAGGATCTTTTCCAAAAGATTAGAAGAACGTTGAAAGCAAAACTTGTCAAGACTATGTTTACACACCTCGGGACTAGTTTAACGTAACACCTACAAGAAACAACCCGCCGCGTTACGACGTCGAGAACATAATTATTATATTGTGCCGAAGTGAGGAAAAAGTTTGCAATCTAATGTTTCTTGTTTAAAAGCAAATATTTTTCCTTCTGCCAGCATACTCGCTTCCCTTCTCTTCGCATTGTTGTTTTTCTCACATAACACTTTGATCTTTTAGCCTTCCGTGACGATCTTGTCAGAAGCGTAGGAAGAACGGAACGTAAATACTCGATAATTACCAACCGTATTGTCGAGCGATATAATTCGCCCGCTTTATCACACGCCGCCGCTCATTTGTCAAAGACGCGATTCGCCTACGCGTGTGGTGTATTCACAAGTAAATTGACAATCGCCCCGTCCATCGGCTAATTACACGAGACAAGATGAAATTCGCGCGGCCTGTGCTCGCGCCACTGTTCGCGGACGATTAAATTCTGTGGCGTCCGCATTCCAACGATTGCGCAAGACGAATAGCGACCGAACGCTAGTTGACGTAGGCATTAATCACCTCGAAGAACGCACTCGGCAATTTATTTCGTGGGTTCGAAGTCTTTTAGAATATGCATCAGTCGACGAACGCGTATTCACACGTGATTTCCGTTCATACTGAAATAAAAACGCCTATTTAACTCGAAGTGAGCAATTGAGAAGTAGACGAAGGTTCGATAATATACAAAATTTTGTAGAATAAAGTTTTTTCTGCGCAAGTCAAAACCTATTACAAATATAAATATGTACCATTTAATGGACTGTGGTATATTTATTTGTTGTAAACAAATCTCATGTCAACTGTAATTAATTTCAATGTTACTTGAATTTTGGTTACATAATCACACATCTGATGATATACATAAAATTATTATGTATAATTATGTACATTAATCAACATTTATCTTAGAACAGTGTTAGCGTTTCAGAAATAGAATTGGAAAATACTGTCAAAAGTAGAACGTAGACATGGTTCAAAGAGATTACTATATATATATATATATACATATATATGTCACATACGAGCGGCGTCGTGAAAGTTTTACATTCGTTTAAAATGCGCCAACGACACCCTAAAGTCCTACCTTGAGGTGAAGAACGAAGAGGATCTCTTCATTTTCCCGTGGGGCACTAATGTTTCGTGCCTTGGTAATTCAATGCGTCACAAACGACGATAACGATCACACGATCACCGTACTCGTGGACGATTCTCGCAGTCGTCAACGAAAGCACCAACACCACGCGCGATCGTCATTCGATAGCGAACACGAGAACGCGTAATCTCTTCCGAAGATCGTACTTCCGCGTTCGATCTACTTCACGATCGTAAGCGGGACTTTCATTTTTCGCATCGGACTGGCCTAAAATGTTTTCACGTCGAGATAACGCACGACACTGGGCATACACTAGGATCGTAAAACTTAAATGGAAACGTGAGATGTGGCCGTTTAACTGAAAACTCTCGCGGTCCAGAAAAAATATTCAAGTATTCAAGATGAATGTCCGATGGCTCGTCGGCAGACGTGTATAAATTCATTAAATCGTGATTCACACTGATGAACGACGAATTCGCCCATCCGCGGGAGAGCGGAAAAGTAAAAGGCTCACAATAATAAGCACGTCACCTTCGAGTGATTGCGAAATACGCCAGACGAGGAACTTCCGCTTTGTACTGCGACTCGACGCCGTCAAAATATCCGGTCGTTCGCGGGAATTGTCGCATTTCAGGCGAATCGCTTCAATCGACTGGCAATATTTAACTGACGACGCACTCGCGACACGACGGCGATATCCGAAGTCGCGCGAATCGACTGGAAACCGACGCTTTTTCCTCGCACGTACCGCCGACTGTTCCGCATACCAACGGTAAACTCCACCGCGCCGCTTCGAACCGGAATTCGCATCCACGAGGCACTCTGAAGGTCGAGAAGATCCGGCCGATCGACTATCCAGCCCGAGCGATTCGCACGCGTTGATCGATCATCCCGCCGAAATCGCTGGAGCACCTCTCCCAAAAAACCGTTGACCGCATCTTATCTGAGATCTTAATCATGAACTGGCGAATCGCACGATGGTGGGGCGCAGCGGCTCGCCTGGCCGGGAGAGTGTCAGATCTTGAGAAGCTAACTTCGGCAAGAAGCATCTTCCGAATATCCTTCCGACCGCACAATTCAATCAACTCGGCTCGCCACAAGACGGAAATCGGAACGATATTCAACTCCGGCGGAAACTCACCGATCGTTTATGATGGGCTCTCATCGCGCTTGCACCTCAATGCCACGATCACCTGGCTAAGCACCGTGCGATAATCGCTAATAACCACCGCGAATGGAACATCTCACTCGCGAAATAAGTTCATCTTCACTCGATACTCCGTCATAATACTGGCGAGATCGCCAACTGTTTACCTTTCGTTAATTTCAGCTCGGCGTTCTTTGATTCAAGCGATGAGTGAATTCCCGCATTAAGAAGGAAATATTCAAGAATAGTTCGGGACGAATATTTTTAGCGATTCAGATTTCACCCGAGTGAAGATTGAATCTTCGTACTAAAATGCAGCAGACAAATGCCGACGACGAGCGGGGCCAGCGACGACAACCTGTTAACAATGACTTGAGTGGAGCGCGAAGACCGGAGCACGAATGGAGAAGATTCGCTCTCGAGGACGGAATTCGCGTATTACATTCCTCATCACTTTAGCGACGTATCGCGCGAGAGGCTGCTCGAGAGTCACGTTGGGAAACGTCTCGTCCGTCGATACAGAAACGCACAGGCTCGCCAGGAGGCAGAGTTGGCGACGACTCGAGGATTCACCAGCCTGTGTTAGACCGGCGCTTCGTCTCCTTATTTCCAATCCGTCCGCTCTCGCGATTCGTACGGATGTTCGTGATCGACTTTCGCGCAGCGTGGCGGCGATCGCAAGGTGACAACCGCTGCTGCCGCTGGTACTGTTCCTGATTCCTGCTGTTGCTGCTGATAGTGCTGCTCGCGCGGTGGTGGACGAAAGTGGCGACGGTGGGGACGGCGGTGACGGCGGCGTCGGCGTCGGTGGCAGCGGTGGTGGTTTTACGGGGTGGTCGGTCGGTTTTGGTCGGACGATCGGTCGGGTGGTCGTCCGGTGCAAGTGGCGGCGGCAGCGGCAGCAACGACGACGACGACGACGACGGCGACGGCGACGACGGCAGCGGCGATGGCGACGGCGTCGGCGGCAGCGGGTGGATGTGCCAGAGTGCGGGCTTACGGCGGAATGAGAGGAGAGCTCGGCTTACGGGGGGCCGCGGCAGCGTGGCATCGCCGACTCCGCGATGAGCGAGAGAGTTGCGCGTTATCGACCCATTCGCGGGGCTATATTCCGCTACTACTCTCCTATCCGCACACGGCACACGCTCGGGCTCTACGCGTTTCGCACGACCGTGCATACATGCGTATGTAACCTGCCTATCCTCTACCTACCTATCTACCTACCTACCGCCGAAAACTCGCACGCATGCACTCCGCGTCACACCACTCCACTCTCCACTTCAACTCTAGCGCGCCTGCCCGCGCCGCTCGATTTTCGCAAGCGGCGCAGCATTACGGATACGTGCGAAAATTGTACGGACGCGCGATCCTCTCTCGATCCACATGGATCGATCTCCCATACGACGCTCTCGACCTCGCGACAAATGTGCTACCCTAGGAAGTTTTGGCGCGAGAAGAACAAAACGACGCCGAAAGAATGATTTGCAGTATCTACGTTTCAAATAAGTTATGCGCACGGAAAGAAAAATGTTTGTCACTGTAGCTAATCATCGTTTGCTAAAACAATGTTTGCTGCCGTAACTATAAATATGTAAACCATAACAAAACGATTTGCTGTAGCGTCTAAAACGTAAATTTTGGTATGTCTGTAAGGATCAAACTGTGCAGCAATTTAGAAATAGCTGTCAGAACTAACCGATATGTCAAGGACATAAAAATCGACGAATTTTTAATGTAATGTAGCGGCAAGCGTAGTACGAGGCGCCGCCGCTAGGCGGTGATCTTTCTCGCATGTAAAAATCATCCACGGTTCCTATAAGAAGGAGACCTCCTGCCTCCAGCAGAGTTCTTAGATTCTTCCGCAGCTAAGTGCTGTTAGCCATGACTACTGATTATAACTTCTTGAAACGTAGTTATAATACTAAATATGTTTTAAAAGATTCAGAACATATAAATGTTCTGAATTAAACATTTTTTATATTTGCATAATATTACAATAATATTATATGCATGCGGCAGCAAAACAGTTGTGTCTTCCACATACATACAGTATGCATGCTACAACTAACTTCAATATATATTGCAGCTAAATCTTATGCATCTAGTAACGAACACTTTTAACTAAAATGAATTAGATGCCACAGCTAAGGTGGTAGCAGTCCATATTTTACGACTGAAATTTAGCTACCACACGCAGTTTTTAGCTACGTCAACTAATTTTTTTTTCCGTGCGCGAGATGAAAAGTGAAGGCAAGAAAGAAAAATTTTTTAGAGAATATTAAATCATGAATAATTATATATTATTTATATCACATGTGGGGGCAATCATGCGATGATGACATCAACATTCTATCGAAATGGGTAAATTAAGATCTTTCTGACACCCAAGCGACAAATCGATTTGATGAGCAATGCAATGTATTATTATTACAATTAACTTTTGCACCGTTATCCTTAAGATCCACTCAATGAATCCCGAGAAGAAAGAAAGACCCGACACGCCTTAAAACTTAATTATATCGGAGATAATCGTTAAGTACTAAATTCTGCGACGCTGTCGCGCATTTCCCTGTCGCGCTCACGCAACATTTAACAGCCGCATTTAACGCTCAAACGAAATTTCCGCGTGCGTCCGACCGTGCGCGGAAGCGTTCCGGGTTTTCCGTTCCCCGATCGCGCGCAACAATGAGGCCCCGGCGCTCGACTTGAATATCTAAATTGTATCGACTGTTTCCGGCCGAATAGCGCCGATGGCTCTCCACGCGAGGACGAATAATTTCAGTGCATGCGCGCGGCATACACGAACGGCCGGAAAGCACCGGAAAACGGAGTGGCGCGTTTCGCTCCGGTCGGTCGCTCAGCAGCAAACAACGCCGAGGTCCAAAATGGAATTTGTCGGGGCTGGATTACCGCAAAGCGCCACCGACACAGTTTTAATTACTTTTAATTATTCTGCCGCCATGTTCTTTTTGCACTGCCCGCTCAATCCACCCCCTTCCCCACTCTCTCTCTTTCTCTCTCTCTCACCCCCTCACTCGGGGTCTTTTGATCTTTTCGAGATCGGTCGTGCTCGATACGAAAAATTTCGAGTGGATTTTGATTGAAATTATTTTAAGAACGCAAAAAAATATATAGAAATTGAATGTAATAACCGATAATTATCAAACATATAACAGCTGGTATATTTGAAAAGCAGTACGATATTATCGAAAACTGAAATGCAATTTCAACATAGTAAAAACGTAGAAAACAAGCGTTTTTATAAATAAAACTAAAACTGGAAATAATATAGAAAATAGAAAAAATTAATAATTTAATTTTTCGTCGGTTTTCGACAAAATTTTTCCTTAAAATGATACACTCATTTTAGGTTTATTTCAATTTAGACTTAATATATTGATTTTTAATTTCTATGAAGTCTTAAATCGACTCCTCGAATCGAAATTGTTTTAAAAATGTAAAATAAAATAGTGTGCTTTCATAGTTTTGTTAACCAGTTACTTTCTGTAACGTGTGTAATAAGGAGATTGTCATCCTAATGCCATCAGCTTTCGAAGTCATTCTCTGCCCATAAAAATTAAATCAAAATTTTTCTTCATGTTCAACAGAACAGAAAGCTTCGCTCTCTGTACCTCAACGCAGCGAACTATCTGCTAATTATCCACGGTCTTTATCTGTGGCAAAAGAGCCGAGTTCATCGAATGCGGACTGTGCAACGCAATATTCACAACGCATACTGCATTTCGCATCGCTTTACGACTTCCAAAGCTATGGTTTTACGGCTCGATGCGATAGTATTGTAGCGCCATTGTGCCCTGACCCTGCAACAGCCACAAAGAGATCTGCTTGCGGGTCACCGATAATCTGAAAAGGTCCGATGAAAATGCACGGGAAATGGTAGAAAAAACTGAAAATCCAGCAGGTACTTTCCACACTTTCGTGATAAAAAAAAACTGAATACATATACGAAGAAGCGAATTTTTCTTTAAGGCAGCGCCATGGATCCAGTAAAGCTTCACCATATAAACAAAAATTATATTGCATTTTATACATCGTTGTCAAGTGCGCGTATTCTGAGATATTAAATTGTATCAGAATCGTATGAAAATTATATTAAATTGCATTTGAAAAGTTATCTTTGCAGCAGTAGCATTAAGCCATGCGTTAATCCGTTCGCAACAGCGTTCATTTATTCAAGCGAAAATATTTCGTTTACCGACACAGTACCACACCATAAAAATTTTAATGCAATAAAATACTGCCGCATAACATTAATACACTTTTTATTTTTATCCCTATCATAATATCAAACCTCACAAAAATGTTTGCCAACTAATATAACAACGGCACAACCACGTGCCGCAGTATCGTTGACAAACTGAATCGGCTTTCACTGATAAATCATAAGAATGTTGCTGGTAGTTGAAATAATTTATACTCGGATTATTGCGCACGGTTGCCAGTCGGTTGTCCGATTACGAATAACAGCGCACGATGACGGTACTTTGGGAAAGGGGAGAGTGGGGGGAAAAAAAGCTTTTCGATTCCACGGGGGATTTAAAAAATTAAAAACATAGATGTACACGGGTACGGGGGAGGGGGGAACAGTGACGAAAGCCGAGAACGGTATTGACACAAGCTTCAGTTTAATTTCTCCGCCGGTAAACACTGGATTCCCATCGCTCGCGAATCCTCCCGCGCACTTCTCATTCCCCCCTTTTTAACCCCCGTTCGTCGTTTCATCGACGAGCGACTCTCGACCGAATCGAAATTGTAACAAGCGACATTCGGCACCGGCTAAAATATGCTTTTACCCTTTCCAAATTTATTTGCCGACTAAGCCCGGCATCGCCGATATTTCGAAACGCGCCACGTATAAAGCGCGGTTTTACTCCGTCGCATAAAACGCGCCTGTTGGGCAAATGTTCATCGATAGTAACCGCGATGTATTGTGTCATTTATTAATTGTATTTAATGCGATATCAAATCCGCTAAACCTTGCATTAGGATACATTTGGATGGCATTTCGTATTAAAGTGATCAAGCCGGGAGACAGTTACGATTGTTTATTATTTCAGCGTGATTATTGTATCGTCTTGTTGACAATGTATATTAGAAAAATACACTGTCAAACCGGATAATAAACTACAATAGTCAAATTACAAAAAACTTTTAATGCAACAACACAAAGATTGGTTTGACGACCGCCCATGTTGCGAATTACATAATAAATATTTCGAAATATGTTTATGTTTTCAGGTATATATGCGCTATATACCACACTACGAAATACATATGGCTAAAAACAAAAATATGCTTTTACCTTTGCGTATCAAAATATGCTTTCAGTCAGCCCGAGCTTGTTAGTGTTGCTGCGGAATTAAGCGCAATGCGAGTTTGTATTTCGAAACATTCGAATGCATATAATGTCGATACCAAATCAACATCGTGAATTTGCAAGACTGTTGTTCGCAAAGTGCCGCATTTGCCGATAACGATCGTCGATATAGAGCGCATTATTAATTAGCGCGAGTACGAGTTCGAATTTGTGTAATGCCGACGTATCTGGCGCATTCGCGTACTAAATTATGTCGGAGTGACGTGGCGACAAAGTCGTAAATTTGCTGGCTTATAAACCAACCGGAAATAGATGAGCTTCTTTCCGCCGCGCGCGTATCGCGATTTATCGAAAACGGTCGCGGCTCGGGCGAGAGCAACGGCGGCGGTACAGAAATTGGCTATTAGCATGGAAATAGTATCTACTTATGCGCAGAAAGGAAGCATTTACTCGACAGAACAATAACTCACAGCGGCGATATGATGAGTTCAGCATTATGATAATTATAGTTTGAGATACCCAATTCGATACCGGTCAAATTACCGATGAACATTCGTCTTGCCGCGTCGGCTGCGATTTCATAGCGACATAATCGTTCCACGACTAATTCGGTAATAACTTTAAGCCTTATTTCATCTTGAATTTGCGATTAATTATAATTCATATGTTTCTATACATTTTACCAAATATTTTTATAAAGTAAATTTTATAATTGATTATATAACACATTGAAAAATGAAAGAAAAAGAGAAATTATTTTTATTTTAATAAAATTCCTTTAGTTCTTCGCAAATATCCCTCAGAGAAATTTAGATTAGATTATAATAAATTTATATAAAATGATTTATTCGTTATTCAGAAAAAATGTCAAGAATATAATTGCGACTATTAATTATACATACTTTATTACAATTTTCTCAGGATTTCGTGTGAACGAATAGTTTTTCGTGTGGGGAAACCTTTTAAGAAACGTTGATGCTAATAACGATGGCAATAAACGAACGAACGTGAATGTTTTATAGCTTGCATTTAGTATCTATTAGCAACCAAATGAGAGTGTAACTCGAATATTTATAACGTATAATTAACCGAGTTACCATCAATGGGACTTGGCAATTATCAATCGCCTCGTTTACAGCGCGACCGTTATTAATTTGCGCGTTCGTTAATATTTTGCTTGATTGTTATTCAGTCGCTATACCGACGCACTATAACAAACTTTCGTTAGGACTGCCCGTTTCAGTTCGTATATATAAGTAATAGTAACAGAATAACACACGCAGTTCAAGCTATAGGCGAGTTCGTGTGTAACATGACGAGGATCCAATTACCGGGAGCCCTTTAATTTAATATCGGGTGTCGTCGAACAATGCGTCATGCAATATGGGAAGCCACATTGTGACGATTTCCATTCATTTCCCATTTCCAGTTATGATCATTGCGATGGAATGTATTAATTCTATCGGACATTTTGCATATCGCGCAGCCCGTAAGAAAAGTGTAATATTCGCCAACTCGTCTATCGAAATTGTCGCTCGTAAAACACGCCGTAAAAAGGGGGCATCGAAACGAACAAATCTACGTAGCACGTGCTACGAGATGGGGCGTCTAGTTCTCGTCCAATTCCGAGAAGGCATAGCGTGTCACTTCTCGTCGTGGTCGTCGTCGTCGTTGGAACCTTCTTCTATTTTCGAACGGCGCATTGCATAACACGGCTCGCAGAAGAACAGAAAGAGAAACGAGAAAGAGAAAGAGAAAGAGAGAGAGAGAGCGCGCCGGAGCATGTGCATGTACGATGTATAACGTCGAAAGCATTCCTAAATTCCAATCGAATGAATTCAAAGGATACAAAGTCCATCCGAATTCTAATTAAATTTTTCTTCGAAAAATTTTTTCAACGATCTAATACTGATTCACCAATTCGCCAGCGGCATGTAATTAAAAATTTATCATCACAATATTCACCGCAACACTCATCGCGATAGCTCACAGCTAGAGACAAGAATATCTTGCATAGCATAGTAATACATAAAAATATAATTTATATTTTGGTAAATGAGCAAAATTTTCATAACGCCTGAAGCAGGAGCAGCAGGCGTAGGGTCCACGTATTCGAAATGACTGCTCTGTCGACGCACGTGTGCGTTTGACGTGGCATATCCGCGCTTGCATTTAAGAGCGGGATCGTGTTTGAGTTTCGAGTTGATCAAAAGATCTCCGTTCTCCTGTGTACGGTGTGGTGCGCACAAAAATAGCAACAACTATTCTATTACAGGTTACATATGAGCACAGCTGGGGCCGAATGTACAACATATCTCGGAAGGAGGAACGTGGCGCGCTGGATTTTAACGGCGCCGGCGTGTTTGTCATTTTCGCAAACATATATCACTTGTCGGAAGCTCTATCCCGTTGTTCGACAGCAATGATTTTAAAGGCTCACTGCGAAATTTATTATTCTCGACTAAATGCGAGAAAGACTTCATAAATTTCTAACATTTCGAAATAAGTATTTGCGATCTTTTAGAAACTGCAAAATGATGTACCGAGAACGCGCCGTGTTACGAACGTTGATTAATCACATGAGATAACGCCAATTAATGCCAATTTAAATTGATTGGAAATTACATTCAACTGTGCTGAACGAAATCAATGTAGAAATGTACGCTTAACGGTAAAGATATTACAAAATGTATATCTAAAATATATATTGTATTCAATCCTTGGCGCGTGTGATAAATTTTTTATGATGTTTGCCGTGAGCCAACTTTTTGTTGAAATCGATATTGATTGCATTGAAATTCCTGAAATATTCTAAAGAATACTTTGTAAAAACTGGAAGTCGTGTATACCGTCTTGCTTTATGCGTGAATGGCTGCATCTTTGGCATCAAATAACTAGCTCATTTTATTTTATCGCCCTCTTTTATCGAACTACTTGCATCCGATCGATCAACTCGAAACGCTCAGTACTGTGCCTGATACCTTTCTATTTCGTGCGTAATTTGCGTGTCGATCGCCTTGAAATATACGATTACGTAAATGCGTCCGCGCATATTGCACAAATGTTAAACAAATACCTAAGAAAATACTCATACCGTGATCGGGCAATCCAATTTGTAACTTCAAAGAACGCTTTTACTTTTATTTTCAACGGAGGCACGCGATTCCAATTGCCGCTTTTATGACTTTTTCCACCGAAAATATTTTAACTTCATAAAAGTGGAATTATTTAGCTTTCTTTAATTCGGACAGCTTCACATCATTTGCGAGTCGGCACATTTATCGGTTATTCGCATTCGTTTTACGTACCCGTAGTGGGTGTATCATTAATTACGCGCTGGCGGATATAATCTGCCGGTGGCGTTGAAATTTTCAGGCATTAAAACCAATTACGATGATCGCGCAGTAACCTCCTGCGGCTGAATAATGAATCGCGAACGACGACGTCGATCATACGGGATCAATCGGCCGTCCAATCGATCGATCGCGCGCCTGATCAATTATGCCGCCACCACGGCCGATCCATCCATCCATCGCGCGGTACACGCTCCGCTACCGGAACGGATGCCCGCACTTCGCCGAATTATATATGCAGGATATAATAAGCTGGCGGTCCTCGAGATATCGGCGAGTTATAGGCCGCCCTAATGGTCTGTAGTGTTTGATTTACAGCACGGGATACGCGGACTACCAAATGCATTTCCGTGGACGTGCACGCGAGCAATAAAGCGTGGCCGCCCAGCTGTAGCGAAAGAGAACGAGAGAGAGAGAAAGAAGAGTCGCGCATCTTTCACGACGATAGATCTCTCATCGCTCCTCTTTCCGATTGCTACCATCTGGCAGCCGACCTTGTCCGCATACCGCCCTTCGTACGACCAAGTCGTAAACCACCGCGAGAATGAATTTGTTTCCATTAAACGGAGAAAGTTGCTTGTACATACACGCAGTCAATTTTCTAACTGAGCATGAGCTGTGCTATACTATAAAAATATAAAATCATCATTAAAAAATGTACAGAATAGCCTTTTTAATAAGATCATAGGTGATGTGCACAGGTGAGATCCCCAACACTACATGAAACTATAGTGGAAAATTCAGAGATTGATCGAAAATGGAAATCCAGATACTGTATTCTGCATCAGATATCCTGATACTGATATTATTAATTATTAAAAATATATTATTAATTCAAAATATTCTCTATCCATAAACATTACGGAATATACAGTATATTTACAGTATATTTACAGATACAGATTTTTTTATTTCTTGTTTCGAAAAATTGAAGAATTTCTTTAATATAGCAAATATTTCTCATCCAATGTAGATTAATTGTAATAATTTTATATATATTTTGATGCTTAATCGTACTTTTTAAAGTAAAGGATGAGAAAAACGAGCCGTTTTATTTTTATGGAACCCATTTGTAACCGAAATGTTTGGTTGCACCTTCTGCGAATGATATTCGAAAATATCCGCCCTTCCCCTCGTGAAAGACTCGCCGGAAGATATCCTTTCTCAGTATTTATGGAGCAATATGGCTCGTACAACGAACTATACGCGCGGGAGGGTGTACATCATCGCACGGACGGTACACATTCGCGTTTCGTAATTGTGCAACGGGCAGATAAACTGGCGGGTAAGTAGCTTCCGCGAAATGAGTTATGCACATCTTTGAGTTTACTCACAGCGCACTTTTTACCTTTGCGCTAATCCAAATTTATGAATTCCATTGTTTGCCTCGCACCACAGAAACGTATGAAAAATATAATTTATCGCGAATTAAAGAAAAGAATAATCCAAATTAACCGAGTATAATTATTCGAGAAAGTAAACAGATTCTTTCTTTGAGCTTGAAATGCATAAAACTTCACAGTAGTAAAATAAAAATATAATAACTAAACACCGCGATGTACGTCGAGAAGAGCAATATTCTAAATGCAGAGAAAAATTATTTTTATAATAAAAGAAAATTTAAAAAAAATAGGGAACATTTCCTTCTCGCGTGGCAGCTCAATAGAATCTGCATATTGAAACCGTATCAAATACGCATGACGCATCCGAAAGCTGATGTTGAAAATGCATGAAACTTGAGTAAACTTGACGCAGCGTATATTTCCAGAATAAACATTGCCGTGTATTACAACGGAATTCCATTTCGGATTTATAATGCTCGATCGGAGGGCGACTTCCGCGGGTTCAATGCCGAGAGACAACGGGAGTCGATCCGATTGCAAAAGACTAAATGAACTAACTCGTCGGCTTTGGTAAACATCCGGCGACGTCGTCTGGGCGTGTATTACCACTCGGGCGTTCTTCGCGAGGCGTGCATGGGACTTAGGGCGAGCAGAAATATCGGGAGAACTGCTGCGGGGAACGGAAACAGGAGAAGAAGTTAAGAATGGGACGGACGGAAGTATATCTCTCGCCCAGCTGCCGACGCTGGAGAGTTCTCCCGTTCCACTATCTTTCTTGACTCTCGGTTCCGCGCGGAGTTTAATATAATGGCTAATATCATCGGGAGGATCCGTACAATGCAAACAATTTGAACCTGCTCGGTCTCAACGGAAGAGAAAAAGAGAGAAAGAGAGAGAGAGAGAGAAACAGAGAAAGAAAGACGGAGCACGAAAGAGAGGCTGAGCGCGCGATAAGACGAGCAATGAACAGAAAATAGCGCACCAGCCTGCCGAGGAAACTGCGGGCCTCAGTCGACTAAATACGACGGACATCGGTAATCGATACCGCACAATGGCCCGCGGAAAACGTACTTCGGTCGAAGGGGCGTGTAATATCACCCCCGCATCGCGTACACGCGTCCCCGCGCGATCGCCATTTCCTCGTCGCGATTCACCGATCACTGCGCAATTTCATTATTCTCTCTTGACAAGCCAGTTCTTGGCGATTCGTATCAATTACTCCGGCAAGATATCCTCGCTAAAGTGATGACGTAAAATATTCAATTCTTATTTTAATGCAATTGTGCTTGATTAAATTATTATAAAATACAAACAAGAGATTTCCTGACTTATTTTCCTATAGAGATATCTTTATAAATTTAAAATTCATTAAATATCATGGTATCTTGTAACACTGCACTCGCATTTTTACCGTCGCAATTAAAAATAAGACTCTTTTATTTCGCATATACTATTCGCGAGACTTTCAATTTAACGAGCCGCCATTAGGCAGCTTCGTCATCGCGCGAGTCGGTCATGGTTGATTCTCTGTGATTTTAATAGCCACTCCCGAACACGTACACGAGTACGAAACGGCGTCGGAGGGAAGGGAGGAAGGAGAGAATGTACGCGAGACCGGCCTTTATTAGACGGCGGGTGGCGGGACGGAAACACGTGGCTGATTCCGAGCTGAACGTTGTCCGGCGAGAACAGCCCGCGAGAATAGATCTTCTCGCTGGTATTATTTTCCGCAACTGGGTTAATTCTTCTCCTCTGCGCCTTCCTTTGTTCCCTTTATAGGCGCTGCCGCCGCCGCCGTCGCTGACAATAGCAGTATAACACATTATCCATCCTTTAATTGCATTTTTATTGGCCGCGCACCGGCACGAATAAATCGCTTTCGCTTCGACTCCGCTCCGAGAGCCGCGAAGAGTCTGACAGCTCGCGCTGATTAATGCCCGGCTAAAGGCTCCTTCCTTTTAATCCACGAGTGTCGTAATATACCTCGAGATTACGCGGCGCACTTGGGAATGAGGCGGTGGAACGATATTTTAACGCGATCCTAAAGTTCATTCTTAATAGAACCTCGAGTCTTTTTTTTTTAGCATCGTACTTAGCATAATCGATCTGAAAATTACGCTCGCATCACTCGGAATTCATCTCTATTGTTTTAATCGTCTTTTACATCCTACAGAGATCAGAATAGATCGAAGGCATTTGAACATAAAAAATGTCCAATTATAAATATTTCAGTACGTGTTAAACGTATTTTAATAAAACGTTTAATGTCAATCAATGTACGTATTAATCTTCAAAAAAGCTTCAATTAATGATAAAAGAATTATATATTTGTCTTTCTAAAATCTTTCCTTATTTTCCCGTGCATTATAGTATTAAAATAAAATTCGCTCTAAAATTTAAAAACTTGCACGTAGAAAATCACACTACATTGTTGATTAAACTTTAGAATGTCTAATGGGAAAATAAACGATATTTCATATTATATCCGCGCCATATTCCGCTTTATTAAACGAACGTTATTTCATTTATTCAAGAAATTGTTGCCGCTGGTTGTTTATCAAGAAAGTAATATTATCTTTCTTGAGTTGTGCAGTATCCACTACTTGCACCACGTAACACGGAAGGCTGTTAAACGCTATCGCGAGTAAAACATACTTTGCGTCATGAGCATCTGTGCTCGACCTCCTTCCGCGTTATCAAGAACCGAAAATATAGTTTTCTTCTTACAGAATACTCCACCCACCTATGGTGGAAATGAAACGTCCGAGAAAATCGTCGATCATCATAGCATCATTAATTCGAGACGACGAAATTAATTTGACGTTAATTAAAATTAATTAAATATGCTGTGAAATGCTATGTTTCATATTTTTCTAAACGTCCAATGTAATGAGCTCTCCTTGCGAGAAATTTCGTTTGAGCAACAGCTTGTTTTCACTTGCACGTAAATTCGCGCGCACATCTAATTTCGTTCGTTAATTCAACGTACCTTTCGTTGCGGAATAATTTTTGTATATAAATAGAGAGACGAAATATATTCGCCGAACGCCTTCGCCGCGTTGTAAATAAACGCGGCGCAGATTTCTCGCGCGTGATTTTCATTTTTCCGCCTCGTTCCTGTTATACGTCATACAGCTATAACGTTATATGCACGAGCGATGGGCGCTGGTTAATCGATAACGCATTAAATTGTGCGTCAGCACACACGCGATTATCGCAGCAACGTGCTTCGCGAGCACGCGGGCAATACGGGCGGATTGAAAAGCAAAAAACTTGAACGCGACGAAGCGAGGTATGTACTATCCCGGCCGTTGTAGGTTCACGGGAGGATGCTGTGATATAGGGTATACGTAAGGTAAAGGAAATCCTTCCCGAATTGCACTGCGCGCCATTGTTGGCGGCTCGGACAATGGAACGGGCAATGAAATTCTGAAAAACTCGGCAGGCGAAGCCCTCGTCCAATGCGGGACCGGAACGGATCGAGGAAGTTTTCTCTCCTCTTTCGTCGACCGTCTGCAGCCGCGGGCAATTATACTTTTATGTATACGTGTGTGTATATGTGAAACGTTCCGAGGCCGACCACGGTCCAGTAACTCGCTTCTTACTTCCCTCTACCCGTCCGTTAGCTTCTCGATCCACAAAAATCCTCTGCTGCGATTCCTCCCTCTCGATATTTCGCTGAGAGGTCATAAAATAATTGGCCGGGCTCCTTTCACGTTTACGCGCGTTCAACGTCCAATACTTGACAAGTCTACAAAGTTGACACCCAGAGATGTGAATTCTTACAAAACTGATATGATATTTCATTGTTCACAATTTATCCACATTTGACCATAAATAATTACTTTTCGTTCACCAAAAATTAAAACTAAAAAGTCGAACAGATTTCACTTTAAGCATCCTTGAATTTCGAGACTGCCAACTTTACAGAACTTACCTAACATTCGGTCTTTCCGTTATAATCGCCGCGAATTACGTATCGCGGTTAAACACCATGACGTTGCTCCATCGTCGTGAAATACGTTTTGTTTAACGACTTTGAATAAGTAATTTAACGACGACACTAATAAATCATGGAAGCGTGCGGATTAACAGAGAAAGCGATAATTATAACTCCGATAATTCACCGGGTGGAGTTAGTCATATTTCAGAATAGTCAAAATAAATTAATTACAACTGTCTAGACCAAAGTACAAACAGCAATAATGCTATTTGTTCCGTTCGTAGCGCATTAATCGTCGTACAGTCATCGCATAATTAATAACGACAAATTAATGTTAATCAATGAGTATGTCACTCACATGGTATGAGCTTACAAATCATGTTACATAAACGCGTACAGTAATGCTAATATTCATTGCAACGTACAAAATGTTTGCAGTGGTAAAGAATTACATGCCGAATATTCGGCATCTAAGTTTTCAATATTCATTGTTAATAACATTAGCTCGCCTTCTCATCATATGTGTGATTTTCATGCTAAAAGAAACACGCTATTAATAGGGATAAGGAAACGGGGCTTCGTATTGTAACGCGTTAGGCCGATCGAACAACGCGAAAATAGACTTCCGTCATCTATATTTCTACATATCGCATATCGAGTTAGAACAAACATTCGCACGAACGCGATGAACCTATCTCAGCGCAAATAAACCAGATAAAGATAGAACGTTCAAGGGGAAGTCATTCTATTGCCTCAACCGGTCATTTCCTTTCCTTCGCTCTCGGTGACGTAAATCCGCGATTCGCCGTGATTTTCGAGGGAATTTCGCTGAGCGGCGGGATAACAATGGTAGTATACCTTTCCCCGAAAGTTCCAGGAGCATTTCTGCGCGAACAGAAAAGTGTAAAAAGAGAGAGAAAAGTGTATATATACTGGATATATCATAGAAGTCATGCAGTTTCTCTCTTCTATGGATATAGAAAAGTTTTTATTAAATAAAATTTTACTTTTCCTCCAGAAATTATCAATTTTCAATATTACATATTCGGTTCATTGTGATAGTTGTCAAATATTTTCCTATGTTTTCAGATAAAGTTTTAAAATGAATTAATTAAAAGATCAGAAAATTAAATTTAAAAAGATTTTACATATTTACATATTTTACATGTGTATTTACATCACATCTAAAACTGGATTATTTATATTTAATTATTTATCATAATTGTCATTGAGTAAAGTACTCAAAGTAAATAGCAAACTTTAGATTATACTGTTTTAAAAAGATGTAGAATCAACTCAATCAACATTTATTAAAATTGTGTTATTTATATTAAAAAGGTGCAATTCCCTGATTAAATTTATTAAATTTATTAAATGTATGTTATAAAATATAAATGTATGTTATAAAATCAATGAAAAAACAGAAAAATAATGAGGAAAAGGGGAAGAAATGAAAATAGGGTGAAAATTCAATCTTTCAGTTAAAGAAAAGTTAAAACGACCTTCAGCTTATCGGGAAGTTGTCACGCGTACGACATTGCTCCGAAACGGATTTCGGTTCCTAGACATATTTAATTCCACCCACTCTAGAAGCAGCGTACTTTCGTAAATTATCACCATTAAAGTCAGAATAAGTTTTTCGTAGAATGCATAAGACTAGGACGTGGAAACATAAAAATTGCATCGGATGATCGCTGCCGATCAAACGCAGCACAAATCGATCGAAGATTTTCAAAAACCTCAAGTAGAAAAATATTAAAAGTACAATATTTTATGCCGCTAATATAAGAGTTAAACCTTGTAAATATAATAAATTGCAAATCAATTTTCGTTTAATAAAAATTTCTTGTTACATTAACTTCTGACTGTTAAAAGTTTTCTGAAAGAACGTGTTTCTTACGAGAAATATATTTTTTGATCATTTTTAACGCGTATCCCGATCGTGGCTTGCGACGTAGAGCTCACAAACGCCCATGGCGATTGCTGAATCGTACTTTTCGGACTGTAGGAGAAATCAAGTTCTCAGCAGGGTCACATATTCCAACGGCATCGTGGCTACAAGAATGACGGCAATTCGCGAGCGGTCTTTATGGCCGGATGATCCTCAAATGGAAACTTTCGAATGCAATAATAATTCTCGCGGGGGCGTTAAAGGTATATAATACTACAAAGCCGGTACGTGTACATAATGCGGTATGTAGTCTATTATCCAGTGTCACGGCCTATCGTACCGAGAGAGATGCGGTGCTCGCCCATCTCTATACGTGACCAAAATACCATTGACACTCTGCGCCGCTGATTCCTCGAGCTTTCTCACTTTCTTACACCGCATTTCCGTGTCAGTAAATTGAGGCAACAGATTGCCCCGACTCATCGACGCATTTCTCGTCACTGACAACGAGGTGGATGACGACCAATCAAGAAGATTAACGCGCTTGTCGCACTTCAACAGGCCGAAACATAATCGATTATATTGTATTTTATTCGTTTGAACGTATTAATTGTGTAATTTTCAAAAATATGAGTAAAACTATCTTAATATCAATTGATATTAAGATAGTTTTACTCATACACTAATTCTCTAACTTTTATTTCTAATATCATATCGAAAAGTACGATGCCATAAATACTTTTCTTGAAAATAACAAGTTACTTCAAGTCGCATCAAAATATGAACAATAAATTTTCTGATTACATATTTATAAAATACAAACTGAGAACTGAGAGATTTTATCATATGTTGCAAACCTGTTAGAATTGGAATTTAAAGGATCACATTGAATAAATGAATCAATTTGATATATGGAGATATATAC
>VBVR01002380.1:0-23043 GCA_011638315.1 Tetramorium parvispinum
CTTGTAGGATTGATCAAATATTCTAGTAATTATAATAGAAATTCTGGTTATTATAATAGAACTCAGTACTTTATAACTTATAATAATCAGAATTCCTATTATAGTAACCAGAACATTTGATCAATTCTACAAGATTTTTTTTATTTATCCGTTTTTAACCAGAATTTTTTTTAGTGTATCGTTACCAAATTTATCACATGTCACGATAGATATTCAACGATTGCATTCTTAAGATAAACAAGAATATACAGATGGCATAAAAATCTTTCCTTGGAATTAGCAGAAAGTTTATGGAACATGCCGTCGTCCCGATTGCTCGCGGATCAAAGTTTCCATTTAATCGGACGATTAATGGCTGCGCGCGAGATACGCGTTCTGTATTTGAAATCATACGACTCCTTAAGCGGCCTTTTTCGTGGCGCCGTCAATCGGATGAGACGTATCTCAGCGGAATATCCGATACGACGTTAATATGCAGGATTCCCGTTTGACCCGGCGCGACGCGGCGCGGCGGCGGTGGTGGTGGCGGCAGCGCCGGCGGTTGCGGCCGCCGATAAGCGTTACAACATAGGGATCGATGACTTTTCGTCTCGATCGCCGCGAACGAACGCGGCCGGTACCGCCAGCGATGCGCTAAAGTTTTATCGATCCCTATTCAATGAGGATACCGCGCGTAGCACGCGCGACGCATTAAATCATTGAAATTTATGCAGCCGGCCGCGGTACGTGCAGTATCTTTCACTTTTCATTACGGGATCATTTGTCATGCGGCCGTAGATCTCTTATCATTCGGCGATCATAAACAACCACGCATAAATTCCAACTTTCGCGCATAACCTGACGCCGACCATCGACCGGCGCCGCCAAATTTATTACTTCAAAACGCATCGGGAATACGCTTGCCCTATATGACAAACTTCTGTTCCGTCTACGCACCACTAACGATAGTCATCATCGTAACGGTACCGCGAGTACATTTTTTATTATCTAGATAGCTGCGTCATCGATCGACGCCGCCGATCTATCCCCTTCACGTCCTGAAAATCTTTATTTTTAAGTTATTCTAACAATTATCTTGACCTAGTTAATTTCAGATTTTTTTTTCAAGAATTACCTGACTGTTCCGAATGCATACAAAGTAACAAATTTTTATCATAAGACTTTCGGATGAATAGGCCGTTACTTGACGGAAACTTATTCTTACAACTGCAACCGGTCGTAATAAAATGACAACATCCGTAACCATTTATCAATCACAACCTGTGCTCGTGTTTCTGCGTATTCGCGCCGATATAATTTTGCAAAGGAAAAAAAAGCAATTCGTAAAATTAGACATTACAGTTTTCGGTATTACATCGCTTCTGGTCGTATTCTTGGAAACCGAGGAGGACGGAGGATCGGTTTCATAAAAGAGTTTAATGTGTCGAACGAATCAGCGTCGCGCCTTCGTTTATCCTGCGCGCTGCATAATTATGTGTCTATGCTTTATGGTAACGACGTAACGAAGGCGCGCGCGGACGCCGTGCTGCTTTCAGACACTGTAAATTAAAGTTGAGAAAGTGCGCTATGCGAGTAATCATCGCGGAACGCGCGCGTTAATTAAAGCTCATTGTAATAAAGAGCACTTTTTATTCACTTTACCTCGTTCAGCCAGCCAACCGGCCTGGATGTATACGCGGGATATTTTTATGTTTAATTATATTACGTTTTACGAGTTCCTCCGGACTGTCTTCTTAGCAGCGTAAAACGCCGACGACGCTCAGAGTTTTAAACTTTAATTGTCACCACGACCGCGTGATATATCCACCAATAAAAGTAGCCTCTAACGCCTTCGTTCAACAAAGGCGCGATTCTATGAATACGTCTTAACACTTAACCGGTTCCGTGGGATCTGTCAGACCCTAGCCGAATTCAACGTTCAATTAGCTATCGAGAATGTTTTCTTTTGAGAATTTTTTTCACGTACTCAAAATAAAATTTTAATTAAAAAAACTGTTTCGTCTCAAAGTATTATAAGATTTTAAAAGGTTTTATGTAAAAGGTAACATGTAATTTTTTTCAAGTTACTAATGTCAATATCTTCTTTGCAGCAAGCATTTTTGTCATTGGGATTTTACAGACCTCAGTATACCGGTTATGAAATTCCACTCGAGTGTACCGGGTAAGGGTTAAAGTTCGTAAGATTATCGCGGTGAAGCGGCGGATCTTACTGATAAAGAAGCAAGCAAGAACGAATGACAAACGAAATCGAGGCTTACGATTGTTCATTATCGTACGATGATTTCCGTGATTTTCGCGAAAAAATGATACAGTCCGTTGGCAAGGGATTCCAATTCGCGTCCTGTCGATCTCTCCTCATTTCGCCACATCCTTGTTTCTCTCGGTTAGCATCTCCGTGCCCCGTTCGCAATTCCCACCCGCCCCTCCTCTCTCGTTCTCGCTCGCTCCTGGCACTGAGAGATATCAATTAGCACTGCGTCCCGGGGAATTAATCTCGGGAATTAATATCACGACGTTGCCAATTAATTTTCGTTAATTTCGAATCAGCAGTTTCCAGAACACCGCCAGTGCGGCTCCCTAGCACAAATCCCTATCACCCGCCACGATAGGACAGTGCAAGGCGACGATGGTGGAAGGCGGTCGAGAGGCGGGGAGGCGGAAGGCGGTCGGTAGAGACACCTAAGAAAGAACACGGAGCTTGCACGTGCGCGCGAACGTTGGTATATGGGGTAAGTGTGAAGCGGGAGAAGAACGGACTCCCGATTTGGTAGCAACGTAGCACTTTCGTGAAAGTTTGGCGTACGAACCGAGCGTCGCATCGGTTGGTTCTTGCCGCGCGGTCGCGGGCGAGTATGAGGGTTAGCCTATTCCACGTTTATCAAAACATACATTTAATTATGCCGCACATATCGCCCTGCCCCGTACCCCTTCACTGAAAGAAGAGGATACGCGGACGGCGCTCTTTCGCTTATTCCGAGCTTAATTCGCACCTGCAACCGTGACGGGACGGCTAGCGTCGCTTAAATTAAAGCAGCGAATAATAAAGGCGTCAACTCCGCGCGGCCGTTTCCTTTTTATTTCTGTGCACGGGCGGCCGCAAGTCGTAGTCCATAACGCGACGAGTCTTTTGTTCTTTGTGCCCTCGAGAATGGAAAAGAGGGAAAGAGAGGTAAAGACAGCGTATACAACTGTAGGCCGCGACGACATTCGCGGAGAATTATATGCGTCTAAATTTTTTAGAGTTTAAAGAAAATTGGAAAGAAAAATAGTATAATAAATGTTTGATATTATGGTGTCAGGATTATCGAGTTATTTATTTTAATTGCTAGATCTTCAACAATATCCATAAAATGTCTACGTATCATTTCACATTACAGTGTGAAAGACACGAGTTTTAATGTAAATTGTGCGTGGAATAAAATTACGTATCGCGCAGATGCGTATCCGGTTTTTGGGTACAATTTCGTGGAACAACCGTGAAGGTGCTCCTCGATTTCCGACTCGCGAAGGGCGACCGAAACTCGAGCGTCGACGAGGGGTCGACGAGCGTTTCGTGCGACTTATCCAGACGACGTATTTAAATTCAGTCGAACTTTGGTACCGTAAGTTCTCCTCGGGCTCGGGACGGTTGAATTGAAAAGCTAATTCTCGTCGTACAATCGGCTCGTCTCGGCACAGGGCAAACTTTGTGAATGTGTCTCATTAACCGGGCGCGTCGAGCGTGCGCAAGGATGATTCGCCGAGCGAGCGTGGCACGCGTGTACGTATGCTCCAACGTTTCATCGATATAACCGCATAATCTCTTTTATACAGTCATATACATATCTCCGATTTCATTTTAATACGTTACGCTAGGATGCAATCTAAGATTCCTCCAACATAGTAAGAGTCTATTTCTTAAGATCTTTACATCCTTGCGAAGACGCGTTTTCATAACCGATATTGGCTTTAGAATACATTGCAAGTAGACGTAGACGCTTCTCTAGAAAGCCAATATCTCTTATGAAGTCACGTTTTTTTTTCTATGATTGGTTGCGGAGATATACCTTCACATGTTTCACTGACTACATCGTCGATATGCTTCGTTAACGACCGAAGAGAACAACGATTTCTCGTGAAATTCGGCGCTCATTGAATTCCGCGCGTTTCAACAAAAGTATAAAAAAATATGAGCTCTTCTTGCCGAGTCCGGAGTCTCTTTCGTTACGAAACCCGGCATAAGGATCGATCGTGAAGTTCGCGATGGTACTTCTGCCGCTTCTGTAAAGCTCCGGGCAGACTTCTCTAAATAATGAGATACATTTAATCACAGGATTAATGAGCGCCAAAGAAGCGGAATGAATTATGAATGATATTTATTATTCGAGCACCGAAGCCACCGGGAAAATAATAATGGTAATCGTCGTCGCGATTGTAATAATAACAATAATAATAGCAATAATAACAACGACAATAAGAGCTCCGCGCTTGTAGAGAACGAAGCGCAGAGACGAGCGAATTCAGGGGGTGGGGAAACTTCGTCTCTCGGCTCTATTTGCATAAAATCGTCGTGCCCGACGCCTCCGAAGATAATGAAATGAAACTAAACAAATAATGTAGATGCTAAACATTAATTACATTCGCCCCAGAAAGCGAGCAAGGGCGGAGTGTCGGCTAGGGGTTTTCGTGAAATTAAGAGACGTCGAGAGGATAGTACGGACAACGGGCGGACGAAAGGGGCGAACTGCCGCGCCATCGGGGTTGCGAATTAAGAGATCGCTTAAGAAGTTTAAATGGGAAACACTGTAGGAGGAAAAGGGTAGAGCGCGGGATATCCCTTTCTGCGCGTTGAGATCGCCATCGAAATCAAGGAATACTAATTTACATTATGCGAGGCGTTTACTTCGTCCCTAGTGCGGCACACGCTGAATTTTAAAACATTATGATTCTCAATAACATACAAATGTTACGTGAACGTGATATATTACGAATTCTTTTTAGCAATAGCTTCGAAACTTATCTTACATCACTCGCAAACAAACTTATATTGAAGATTTTCATTGGTCAAGCACAGACTTACGCTTTAACATTTTTTTATTTGCGTTTTACTTCGATAATATAATTGGATGAATCCAGAAGTAACATAATCTTTCATTCAATATTCTCATAAATAATATTGTATAATTGAGTCACAATAATACTCTTCTTTTCCATGATAGCGGCAAAGTTTGTCGGCGGAAGGTGCAGCGAACTAAATATACATCGCGTCCAATTACTTGAAAAGGAAATAAAGATCGTTCCCTTCGCCTATTCTTTTTCTTTTGCAAACGATCATCCGATTATCTTCGCTTGATTCTGCAACGCCTAGCTAATTACCCGCTTCAAACGAGAAGAGGCAGAAATTCAATTATCTCGCCGCGTAGAATCCGCTTTGAAAGTTTGACGGGGGCCCGTCTTAGCAGGTAAGTTGCCGCGAAAATATGCACGAGTCAGTCCGCCGCGTCTTCCCGTCTTGCGTCCTGCGTATTTTTATGCGAACGATAAAATGTGCACGGACACGCACGCTCGCAGCCGCGCACACAGCCGTGTGTCGCCGACGAGTTATGCGACGTACGGATCCGCACGTACATACGTATGATAGCCACTGACCGTTGCATTTCGTTGGGCATGCATTTACGAGCATGTTGGACCTCTTTCGCGGAGACATTGATGGACAAGCGCAGCTTATATGGTTGCCGCAAGGGAGCCCGTCGTGGCCGTTTACATATTTATGTTATGACTCCGCTTCGTTCGACTTAATTGACGGAATTGCCATAAATTTACGAATATCGTGTGGTGCCATGACGGTGGACAGAGAGAGACAGAGAGATGTACGCACACACATGTAACATAAGTGCATGCGCTTACACAATATATATATATATATATGTGTGTGTGTGTGTGTGTACATATATATATTCGGCATTTACGTGTATGAGAATACTATCACACATAAGTACGACTCTGGCATGAATTTCGATGTGAATAGCGATTGGAGTACTCACGGAATACTATCTGACGATCTCGCGATTCCGCAAACTTCGAGTTCTACGACGTCGTTTACGTGTACGTTTATTAGACTTCATACATATATTTTTACATCTGCTAACGTGACGTTAAGACGTTGCACCATTTAAGCGTTTAGAAGTAACTGCTTCCCTCTGGTTTATAATGCCTGGCGATTGAGCCAGCCATACTAGATTCTTGCGCAATTGTCGCATCGTAAAGTAGCATCAGAGACGATCAATGATCATTGGCTAGTAGTTGGAAATCATCGCGTATGATACAATATTAATGGAGTCTCCCATAACAAAAGGTCACATTCATGATGATCGTCGCACCGCAGATTGAAATCACGTCATATATTTTCAGTTGGAAGTTATTAAGATATTTATTTCGGATTTATCTCTCTTTCTCTCTATTAATTTATTTTATTTTTAAATCCATGTAAAATACTACACATATTTTTACATACGATTAAAGCAAAAAATAATATAAATATATTAGATCGCATAAAGGGACAATCTCTCAAAATCATCTATGACGAAAAGACTGGATGTGTATGCTAATAATGCTTTTGAGACAAGGTGTTCTTTCCAACGACGACCAGGCGTTTCTTCTCCGAGATCTTAACATTTTTAAAAATTTAAAATTCAGATTCGGAGGGGATAGATAAACCTTAGCTCGCCGAAGATGCGAGCGTGACGTTTCTCGAATGATGTAGCTGCGCATAAAGTGGACAAACTGGGACCATTTATCTGCTTTCCTCGGAGCTTGCTCTCCATGACGGTAAGGGGGAATCGGAGAGGGCGGCAGAATGGGCACTGGTTTATTTCAGGGATAATCCAAACAAATGTACTCGGTGGCTCGCGAGTAAATAACATGCAGATGCCGTAATACTGGTTGACCGATGGCTTTACTCGTCTCCGGCTGCGAACGTGCCCCGCGAAGTTTGCGCGAAAGAAAACTTTTGACGTACGTATATGATCTCGTAAAAAAGGGGGGAAACTTCCGAGATAAACGCGGCAATCTGCGTGAAATAGCGATATTAAGTTGAACGTCTTCCTTGAATTTTGCATTTCGTCTTTTGGTCAGAACTGATTTATACCCTGTATGTTGTGTGTGCAAACCTCAAAGTAAAATGTATTAAAAAATTTTTCCATCTGCAAGACTGTCTTTCTACATTTCTCTGCTGTCTCTGATATTTTTTTCCGTTTCGGTAGACCTTGAATTTTCCGATTCTTCGGAGTATCCAATGATCGCGTCGAGCGCGGTAAAAGACGCTCAATGGAGTTCCTAGTATCTACGTCCGAATCTAACGGGGATAGAATGGATAACCTGGTTTCGAAAGGGGCAGCAGATGGGGTGTTGGTCAGTGGCTATCTCAGACTTCCCTCATCTTGTGCCAGTCTGGCAACCTCGTGGCTGCCCCGCCGCCCCTTACGTCGAACCACCCTGCTTTATCCGCCCGCTGACCATCCGCCCCCATAGTTTCCTGGGAGATCGATTGTTATGCATAGCCTGTATTTGCCCGGCCAGCTCTGTAACCGGCCCTAGAGTCTGGAACTCGACTGCAAGAAGCGACCGATCGACCAACGTCCAGAAGACCCCGGCTCGAGTACTCGGCCTCGGATACGAAGAAAGCAATTTCAGATGGACGGGCAAATTAGACGACCGTGGTTTTAAGGCTTCCGTGGATACGCCCACGTAAATCGATATTACGATGGATGGAATAGTTCTGTCTGTACCATCGGTGTCTGCTTACATCCAATCAGTTGGACGCCGTCGCGTCGACGACGATCGACCGCGGGCCGCTTTGTTTTCGCGCGACGCATACTTGCGAACCGAAAGTCGGATTATTTTTCAAAATATTCTCCATATATTTACATATATACGTAAAATCGAAGTAACTTGGAATAATGTGGACACTACGCGACTTGGACGAATTAATTAATATTATGTGGCCGAACGAGAGTGCAAAACATGCTCAGTGATACGTTGAGAGATCGGTTGCGTCTCCTTTGAGAGTGGAGATAGCTGACCATAGCAAAGAGATCAATGCTTCCTTTCGAAAATGTTTATTCTTGTGTGAATCACCTTCCGATCACCGTCTCCGAGCAAACAACGAAATGTAAATCGAGATTATTCCCAGCTGTATTTGCTGTTAACCTGAATTATTCGAGTCTTAATGATGGCTTAGGCAACAGCCCACTGATCTGAGGGATTAGACCGTGAATATTGCAGGGACTAATGAACACCCGGGAATTAGGTCCTCGCTAGGATCCTCTCGAAGAAAGGATTTCATCTGTCGCAGGCATATCTTCATCCTATCTCTAAAGTTTTTTAACGAAAACTGTATTTTCCGAAAATTATGCAAATTAACGCGATTAAAAAGTAACCGTAATAGTACCTTTTCTCTCTTTTTTTATAGAATAATAAAATGTTAACTTAACAATCTAGTTTGCATTTGAATAAATTAAATAAAATAGGCATGTGTATTTTTCGTGTATAATCGTTTAAATACCTAATAAATTAAGTGAGAAATAATATCAGAACAAATCTCATAACACATATTCTTTATATCATGTAAGCGTTGACGTCATAAGTTGCATCAATGCAAGAAAACTGCGACATAAGAAATATATGCAAGCAATAGAGAGGCGCAACATGATTGACCGAAGAAAACGGTGCGCGAATAAACCGACGATACAATACAGCTGAATGGAGGAGTAACTGCCAACAGTAAATGGGTAATGACGTTTGGATCGACAAGCCGAGAATGCCCGAGGGAGCGACGATGTCGACACGGCGTCGTTGAAAGCTCTCGCGCGAGATTCTTTTTTCCAATCCCCTTCCCCCTCCCCCCAAACGCCGTCCGAAGTCGTCGATGGAACGTTTAACCTTCCCTTTCTTGCGGCAGCTATTTGTACGTGTGCAGGTACACACGTATGTATGCTCTACCTGTATTTCCCTCTGCTGTCTCTTTCCTTCGCCGTGAACGCGACGGGTGTACGCGCGGAGAATTGTGCACCCTCGAGCGTTTACGCGTTCATAAAGCTCGAAGGATCGCAGTCGCTTTGAGTCGTGGAAGACCGTGCGCACCATCGGCCGGAGGTGGGTGTCGTGGGATCGCGGCCGAGAACGCGAGGATGGGAAGAAGAGGGAGAGATGAAGAGAGCGCGGTGGCGCCGGGCGCGACGGCGGCGGCGGCGGCGGCGGCGACGGTGGCGGCGGCGACGGAGGGTGCTAAGGGGGTGGTGAGAGAGCGAACGAGGGTGTTTTTCCACCACCAGTTGCTCGCGGCATCCGCAAACCCCTCTCGATCCCGGCGTGCGAGAGGGAGCGAGCGAGGGAGAGAAGCGCGAGCGAACAGCCAGACCATAAAAGTCCCAAACTCCTACCGACTCTCTTGCACGCCTCTTCCTCCGTATTCCTAATTTCGAAACAGGGTTAGATAACGTAACCCTGTCGCGGTGCTTGGACGCGAAAAAAAAAAGGTTCGTTTCGATCTCGCGTATAAACGTAGTGAGAACTGGACGATACTTTTAAATAAACACCAATGGATATTGGACGTTACAGTGGAAAACAATATTTCTTTTTGTTTGAGTTTCCGTTTCTGTTTCGGATGCGCAGAGACGAAATATAAAACTAATTAACACGTCGAACGTTAAACCAATGTTCACCAAGAAGATTTTTGCGCGGCGAGCTTTTAACGTTTCACGGCACGTAGGCTTATCGAAAGATGAAAAACTTGAAAGAATTTGAAATATAATTTAGTAATACAAAACGCCGATCGTCAATATAATCGTCCTGAGGAAACGACGGAGATAGTTTTTATCCACCACCAGTTGCTGCTGTCAGGGGACTCGAATCGAATCTACGCGACTTTATCGTAAAAATCTGATGCTCTTTACTCTAATTTTCTGTTTTTATTTCCTTCGCTATCTTGCCGCTCTTTCAGTATAAAGCGTAATTAGATTATAAAATTGTAGAAACTGTGGCGTAAAGCGCAATAATTTGAAAAATCGAAAAAGTTTTAGGAAATGTATCGCTATTTCACGATTGAAAATTTATATATGAGGCGTCTTATTAATCGTTATGTCGGAAATTGCTGTAAGTGGCTCAAGGTCGGGCAATTTAAGTCTCTTCGGGATTAAATCGAATCGCCTCCATGGCATCTGGGAGAGAAAAGAGTTCTAGATGCGGAATAAATTTGATGAATTCTCTACGCTGGGTTTTATATAATTTGCGAATTTGGCATTTGCAATTCAATTTGCAGGATCAAATTCTTTATCAGTCGCAAAATCTAGTTCAAACAACATTTATATTTAAGCTACCGCTCCTCGCAACATAATTATTATGCTCGATTATGCTGTTTTTAACATTCATCGCTTAAGAAACATTCACGAACGCGAGGTACGCTCGGCCGGAGGCAATATCCGCCCTACAACAGTTCTGCTTACATTAGCCACCCTTATGCAAATTGATAGGAAACAAAGTACACCGGATATGATCCTTTGGGAATCTCTGGGGAAAACGCGTACTCTTTTATCGCGCGTGCATTACTAAGATTTCTATTCCGATGGACGTTAAAAACGTTATCGAATCTATCCTAGAAATTGTTTACCATTGTAAAACAATATTAATACCTACGAATTTTTGTATTTATTGAAAAAGGAAAAAAAATGATAGATTAGTGTTAGACATGAGCCAAGACAAATTTCCCGTCGTAAAAAAACGATTATCGATAATGTATGTAGCTTGGACTCCGTAGGACCGAAGGTGCCTCGACATAGTAGGATGAGGGATGGGCCGAGTGTCCAGGTTGTGGAGGGTCGTTTATTGATCTCTCAAGTCCGAACCTCGCCTCGTGTACAAGAGGGACCTAACCCCATCCCATGCGCCCTCGTGACTGGCCACAACCACCCCAGCGGCTGCACGCCGAGACACTGGACACAACGACTCCCTCCTCAGCCTCTCCTCCTTATTCCACCCTCTTGGGAAAATAGGTTCCCAACCCGAACCCTTTGAGCACCAAACGCGAATCCAGCGAGACGAACGTGTCTTAATCCTCAACGACGGGAAAAAGAGGAAGATAATCAAACGCTCATCTCTGCCTCCCCCCTCATCGTCTATTAGCGGATCTAAGCGTTTCCGAGCATTATCGATCGAGAGAATTGATCGAAGCCTTTGTCAATATCGTTTCAAATGGTCGGTTCTAATTATCGTGGAATAGCCGCAGTGCCTCGATCCGTCGAGTTTGTCCTCTTACGGGCATTAATCAAGTTTCGTCGGGCGAACAACGGGACCGGAATAGTGCTGCTTGAGAACCGTCCACTTAGCCGAAGGGTTGCTAGTTGCAGATAACTTATTCCTGCTTCACCCGCCGCCACCCACTCACCCTCGGACGGAACCCTCTCGTCCAGATCTTGGCTGGCGAGCGAGAGCGGTCCCTCCTAATATGGATTTCTACTGTGCGAGCCATTTCCACGAGGTCTTAACAACGCGTCGGTACAGGTTGTCGATAAATCGAGGGCCGTCCGGCTTCGTCCGACACGCCTCTGCGGACCGAGAGACGTCCGACATTTCTGAGCTCGACTTTCGGACAGTTTCGGACAGTTTCAGAAACGTCTTATGCTAGCCGGCGCGAGCACGCGTCGGACGATGGATGCAGCTGTCGGCGCAGCGACGCGAAAAATTCGCATGCTGGAGCTTAAAAGGCGGCGATGCAGCAAATCCTCCCCTTAACACACGCCGAAAGTCAGAGATATCGATTCGCATCGGGAATAGACAATGAATAAGAAGTGGTACATTTGCGAGGAGGAAACTTTCGCAATTTTTTCTCAAACTACGCTCGCAAATCGTCTGAATAAATAATATTGAAATAAACTGGAATCGCGCGTAATAAACATGTTTATGTAAAACTTTGATAATAAAGTGCGGTGATAAAGTCGTTGACAGCGAGATGTGTATGCGAAATATCACGATACGTATTGAACTTGTTTACATGACTTTCATCACAAAAGAGTTTGCTACGTCATTAAAGGACGCCGCGCGCGAGCGTAGAAAGAAATTTCTCACGCAAGAACGTTCTTTGATAATCATGCAATCTCATCCTCCGCTTCATTTACTTTCTTTTCCCACCTGTCTACACCTAGTTAACCTGGTCGCTGCCGCGAGTTTTGCATCCAGTTTCTAATAATAGCTATCGCTTCATACATTTTCATGACATTACAAAATCAGTACAAATAGAGTGTACACGCGGCAATTACGAATGCATTATGCAATATAAATATTGATGCTTCCTGCAAAAACGAACGAGCGAAATGCAAAGCATCCTGCAAGGAGTCGCTAGGAGAGTAAGAGAACGCATCGATAGCCTCTACCGAACTCGGTCCTCGGTGCGTTTTCCGCATTCTCGACCATCCAAGTGACAGGAAAGTGTCTTTGACGATTCCATATTTGCGGATTAAAAACTGAGAAAAATTAATCCTTATGTTCGTCAGGTCAGATCGGAGTTAGAGCGAGATTTACGGCACCCACGAGTACTAAATGCAGATCATTGACGTGTAACATGCGCAATTACGTCCGCAAATGTTCCTTCATCCAAGGAGACATGAAGTCTCACGCCGAGAAACGTAATGCTCAACGAACATTATTTAAAATTTCCATTTGTACTCACTGTTTACTCCGCTCGCGTGAAAATGATAATCGAGCGTGCGGAGCTTGCTGAAATCATTAAGTAACTTCCTTGAGTGATTCAACTTTCCGTGTAACTCTCGTGTAATTCTTTCTCATTTTCATTATCACGATCGGGCTTTGTTGGCAGGTAGACGTTGCGCGACACCTTTATACGGCGCAAGGTCGCTCGACTTCAATTTCAATGAGAAACACCCGATGTATCTACGTACACCTTGCACGCGTATACACTTGCACATGCATACATGTACGTACACTTGCTGAGAGAGACACGCTCGAACGGCGCATCACTTATAATCTGTCGGCGTCGTGCGCGTTCAACGTTGTTCCGACGCACACGCACCAGCAGCTCGCGGAAGCCGCGAGCGCGCGAACGCGCCGCTACCGAGAGCTAAAGGCTAATAAAACTTAACTCCTAATTAAGAAGCGTGAAGGATGAATCTATTATCCGCGCGGGCCTTGCCAACGCAAATACGCCGGCAGTAATGTCGCCGTTGGTACAAACATACCTACGGACACGGCCGAGCATACGTGTTCATTAGGCGTATTTGCTGTTTAGCATTTCAAATTCGGCGAGAGAACTCGCGCGATACGGACACGTTTCGGACACAGGAGGGGAGACCCTTTTGGTAATTAAATATTTTAATTTAATCGCCCTACTGAGAGAACGACGCTTCTTACATATGCGACAAAGATGGGTGCGATACTCTGGCTGCCATCATTTTAACCGCAATTCTCAAGTCCATTGGATGAAAAAGTTATCTATTTCAGTATTCGCCACTGTTTTGTCAGTATTTCAAACATACTCGGATAAAGTTGAATTATCCATGACATTCTCTTAGCAAAGCGCTATTCTCTTAGCAAAATAGGCGAAATGTTCATTTCGAATTGCCAAATTACTCAAAATCAATATTAAGCAAGCGGCGTTTTTAAAAAAGTGGCATTAATTACATAGCTCTCTATCTTTCTCTGTCTTTGTTCCCTCTCTTTTTGTTCATTTACGTTTAAAGAGTTATTTTCTTGCCGTGGCCTCCCGTCGACGCAATTCTTGGCTCTAATTTGTATTTAATTAACCGTGTCTCGTGGCAGTGTCGTTCCCTCTTGACTGCAAGCGAGTTCGGTCGGTTTGGTACGCGCGTTGGGGTTCATTAGGTTATTGAAACCTTAGACAATGTAACTAGTGGCTGCCGGGCACTCCGAGTGCTCCAGGGGCTTCGTAATGCCCACTGCCTCGAGCGTTCCCCACGACATTTCCCATCTCTGACCACTTCTCCGTCGAGTCGGTCTACGACCGTTCGCCGAACGACCGGCACCGCGATCATTACGACAACCAACGTAATGCGCGGTGGAGGCGGGTTACATCATCAACACGCATGAGTTTATATGCTAATAAGCGACATTAATTAAATGGTGCGCGCGTAACCAGTCGCTAGCTCGAGGATTTAGCACTCGAAATCTTTCTGGAAATAACGAAAAACTTGGTTGGATTTAATACCCTGCACTTATGTTAAAGACTTCAAGCCTTTATAATTATGCGCACTTCTCGAGAAGTCCATGAGATCGCATAATTGGCAACAAACTAGCATTTTCTTTCTTTAAATAAAGATTGGATTTTAAGTACGCTAACAAAATGCGGACTCGTTTTGCTGGAAATTCGCACGATTATTGCATTTTTTTAATTGATAAATGTTTATTGACATGAATTGATTTGTTTAATTTTTCTTTAATATGGATATCGAAATGGGCAAATTGGACGGTTCGACAAATTTCTGACTCGGTAGATCCGCGGAAAATGTTCCTCGTTCATTGAGATTGGGTGAAAATGCGAATGAGAAAGGGATTTATTTAAGAACATTAAGCTTTTCTCTTTCTACATCGGGAAACAAAAGATAGGAAAAACGGGGGCCTAGACGTATCACACGCAACTCTTCCTCTCCCAACTTCTTTTTCATTTCCCTGGTCGAATTTAATTTGGAGTGCGTCCAGTTGCACCTTTCCACTCGCTTGACTGGTACGAGAGGATACGAAGCCCCGGAAGATCACAGGAAAAATGCCTGTGTGCCTTGTAACATCCCGGCCGGATCTGGAGCGCGCGAATTAGGAATTTTACTAACTCGGATAGTCGCATTTAATTTTAAGCCCGAAACCATACGAGTCATTACTGTCTCCATTTCGTGCGTATATTAAATTACAGCCGCCGACCGCGAGGCTATTCGTCGGAAGAGGGGCCCGTAGCCATATTACGGAAGAGCACATGCACTCGAGGATTATCCAAAGTCTCCCGGTAGCCGGACTACGTGCGGCTATGTGCACAGTCTACGAATGGACGCATTCGCGTTACTCTAACGATCTCGCAAGACTCGCGCTAACGCTCGTTAAATACCGAGCTGGGATTTCTCTTGCTCGCGGACGTTGAAACTCTCGGTGATGATGCGACGTTAAAAGACAGGCGTTCCATTCGCTCAAAAGTGAAACGGGGATTTCTGCTTATTCCTAGAATAATGCCACTCGTTCGAAAGTCAAAGCTTCATGCGATGACGATGGAACGTTCGATAAATAAAGCAGATTCTCTTTCGTCAAATTTTTGGTAAAAGTTTGACACAAAATGAAGTCATTTTCTTAACGATTACATTCTGCTAGCTGTGTCCAATTCCTTGAAGAGACTCTTAATCACGATACGCGAAGCCTGAACGGGATTTAATTAGATCTCTTCTCTTCCCGAGACATTGGCGTAGATGGTATCATAGCGAGATCATTGCCAATTATTAATTTATAACCGCGATATCAGCCGTACTGAGATTCATCCATGTGCGCGCGATACGCGAGAGACTCCGCTAATTAGGTTCTTCAATCGGCAGTTATTGTTTCGTGGCAGTCCTAATTTGGCAGTGGCAGCTGCCGCTGGGAGTAAGCGCTAATTAAAACACCTAATTGTGGCCATTAACGCGAAATGCGACGTGGCGATGCGTTACTCGCTCCGCAGTTCACACCGATCCACGCTCGGTTATGCCTGCGCTTTAAACCGCGCTATAAATACGTTCTAATTAGCATTTCTCGGTGTCTCGATTGAAATTAAGCGCCTCGCGCCCAGTGTCGCCCGTTAAGTCCAAGTCGTCAATTGCCACTCCCGTATTTAACAGCCACTTAAAGCGAGAATGAGGTATCGTATCTTCAGTTCGTCTCCGAAAAAAATTCGAAAAAAAGTCATCCACGCATAATGACGACCGCTTTCCTGCGACTGGCTGCGATGAGAGGCTTCTAGGAAGGCTTCTAGGAGGAAGAAGATACTACGTTGATGATTATCGTGCAGCGAATAAAAATTATCGATAAAGTAATTGTTAACGATTTTACGTCACAGACATTCGACATGAGTTAATATTTGATTATAATTTTCGGGATTCGTCTTCTTTCATCGGATAACTCTTCACGTTCAATCAATTTGATCCCTTCGAATCATCGTTCTTCATCATCTCGTGGTCGTCTTTCGCGCAAAGCATGAAATCGTTCGATTCCGCGCGATGGGTGGGCAGAAGCCGGTGCATATGCAGAAGCGGCAGAAACGGTAGAAGCACGAGAAGGGCGAGGACAGCGAGGAGAGTATAGTCATAGAAATGCTGCGGTGGCGGGCGTGGCATGCTCATACGTCCGGTACAGGTTCCACATGGGTCGTATTGCTGGTCGTCCCAAGAGTAGGCAGCAACGCAGCGCACACATAGGCCCGGCGCAAGTTGCCGGCACAGCACAATGACGTTATAATGACTAATGATCATATCATTTAATTAACATCGCGCCTAACTAGCCCGGGCTTCATTAGCCCTCGGCGGCCTTAGACGCCCGTATACAACACTACGCTTATTATGTATCTATCGCGTGGCGATTGTCCACAGCGCGTGTTAAAGCTCGTGCGTTACCCGACGACACGGTTTCTCGGTGAGCCGCCAACTGGTGTTAAATTTAACATTGTGTGCGTGTACATGTGTATGTGGATATGTGTGATATATATGCGCCCGCGCGCGAGCATTACTATATGCATGTGTGGGTGCGCGTGTCGTACGAGCGAGCGAGTGCGTTGGTAGCACGGCCGTTGTGTCGTTGTGTCTACCATGCGAGACATGTGCGGAGGCGCGCCTATGGGTGTATATAGGACCGGCTATTGTGCGTCGAGGAAAAGGCGGAAAGCTCGATCGATCCAACCAGACGAGATCTTCGTCCTTACGAGATAGGGACCTTGATGGTGGTGTTAACGCATGCTTGTCGGGTATTCTCGACGGTTAAATTGCTTTCGCGTGGGTAGATCGAGAAGTATTAGATTCGTGATTAATTCGCTCTTAAAGGGTATCGCTATAAATGTTAGTTTACTATCGATATCAATATGGGATTTGTATCGATCTTTATCAATTAAATTTTTATTATACTTTTTTCTCCTCTCTTTCCTTTTTGCGTTTCATATTTAATTTGAGATACTTAATTGCCACAACATCTGATCGAGATTTAATTTACGATTTAATTGGCACAATATTCCGGTCGCGTTAAATAAATATTTACGTGATCATATTAAATAGCGACATAGGTTTAAATTTTCATCGATAAAACATAAGTTTAAAATTTTCCCAAGGATTTACGAGTGTAGAGTGTGTTGCGATGAACGCGCGATAATTCTTACATACGAAAGAATCACGAAAAAGTAGCAAAAGTTAAAGAAGCGTAAAGTATCTTTCAAGATAAAACTTGGGTGCTTGTTTCATTTCCATGTAATGAGCGAAGTAAAGAAAGGATAGAGGCGGCAGGCCTCTCTCTGCCACGGATCGCGCGCGGCGATACCGATTCCACGCTTATTATATATCTATCACCGAGCGTCCGTGTGTCACACATCGATCCACTGGGTCGCGTTAAATGCAACGTGGTGTGCAGAGTTGCTGCGGCACATAAGGGACGCGACGCACACGTCGTTGCAGCGGAGTGCACCTACATGCCCAGCACGCCCTCCTATCGGCCGGCGAGGCCGAGGAAAGGGTGGAAAGCATCGATCGACTGATCCAGACTGGATCGCCACCCACCCACCGATGTTAACACGTGCTCACGGCGCTAGTCTCACGGGCGAATTGATTTTCTTACGCGTCTCTTGAGAGTTATTAATCCCACGCGTGTGGACGCCGTGCTAGATAGCGGATAAGCCGGTGCGGACAGTGGATATCTGTGCTGCTCAGTGGACAGGCGCTAATTATGGATAACGGCCGCGGTCTTCTCTAATAAATTTTCTAATTGTGGATGATCGAACTCGCGCCGGAGATCTTCCAGCAATCACGAACGATCACAGCCTCTTCTGTGCCGCGACACTTTCTCATAGCTTTTTTTTTACGCTCTTCTGACGCTTCCGCTCGCACATTACTCGCGTACGAGCGACGTCGCGTCGTTCGTTCTATCGCCTCGTAATGACCCCTCTCATGACCTCCGTGTCTTCCGTTCTTTAAAATCGATATGAAAAAAGAATCCGAGACCGCAAAAATTAAATTTGTGTTGTTAAATTATTCAGATCGCTTTGGAGCGTTCCAATTTGTAGCATGCAAATGTACAACAATCAGTGAAGAGCTTTCTCGTTTCGTATCTAGTTCATTTTCATTAAAGGATAATTTTACCATTATAAAAGGACATTTCACGGTGAATGCAGTGGACTGCGATTTTCAGAATCGATCGGTATGTCCAAGGTCTTGATTAATCCAGTTTCGTTCGTTCTAATAATGAAAGGTACATTGGAACGCGCATTTTCCTATTGTCTTAGCATAGTCAGTCAATCAAGTTTGCCGTAAACAAATCGCGCGAAATCGGCTTCTAATTCAATTATAATTAAAAATCGAAAACGCGCGCGTTGATAGGCAGCGAATCTATATACGGAGAAGCAACAGATTTGGTTTCTTTGTTCAGCAATGCCGTTCAGTTACCGATCACGATCCATCCATCCAATTTCAAACTGTACTTTTTTAATTTCACGCGAGAGATACGTTTCTCAAAAATTCCCCGATTGTTATAGAAACCAATTTGCCAGAATTCTAAAACGGCAATGATTATCCCTTCGTACTTTTCGAAGCGTATATATGCACGTACCAAATATTTCTTTTTCAACTAAGATCCTTTTTAATGAGAAAATGCGTTCGTAAATTATCGTTTAAATGTACTTTATGAAAAAATAAATATCGTGCGTAACAAATGCTGCACGCTTTACATTGGATACTGACGTCGATCGTTGCCGATGATACGTTAACGCGATAGACGTCGCCTGTTTACTTATGATTATACCGCAATTATTGGATTTATCGACTACCGTTTCGAAGCTCCTGATTTATTTCAACATTAATCACGTTAATGATGCGCCGGCTAGGCAGCCTTCGACCTCTCCCCCTCCGCCTTCCACGAGCAACCCCTACCCTCCGCCGCATCCCCATGCCACTGTTGCGACTCGTAGCGCTCGGCAAACAGGAAATGAGCATTTCGATCAAGATCGATCGTCACAATTACCGATGATTGCTAGTGCCGAAGTTTCTCGATGGCGTTAGCGACGCGCATCCGCTTAACTTCGCTAATGAGCCGGGCAACCTTAACCCACTCTTCCTCGTTTCAACTTAATGCTGAGCTTACGTCTCAATTTATATTAATCTCTCTTACAGGCACATGCCAATCGTTAAATACTAAAATAGATAGCGAGAGATTTAGTTAAGTCAAATGAATAAATTCCTTTCTTGAAAGCGTAAATAGCATTTCATATTTAATAAAAGATACGTAAATCAGATTTTTTAAATATTAAGCAGAAAATTAAAAAAGACACCTACCTAAAAATACGAGTTTAAATGTAGCGTTGTAAAAAAAAAGAAAAAATGTTGGAATGAAAAATTTTAGACATCTGTAAAAATACAATAAAAAGTATCAATCTAATGTATCAATGTACAATTAGTCAAACGGGATTGGTTTCAATGGTTGCGATAGACGTAAGAATATTATCGTGTATTTTTGACGCGCTTTTAATCCACTCGCTTTCCGTTAGCATCGTTGTCGTATTTACAAATAGACGGATATTTATACACGCGTTATCGATTATATCTTGCATAATAAAGCGTCCCAAGTCCAACTCGGGCAGTTTCCTTTTTAACATTTTAATCTGATTAACGTAACAATGTTACAATTGACAACGGTCCTCATTATCGCTTTAATCGAACTACCGAATCATTGCCGTGATCGATAAAATAATTAATTAATTTGCCGTTACAGAAATATCGAAATCTATTTATCGTTGCTTGATCGCTGTGTTTAATAGCGACAGATAGAAACGAAAATCGACGGAGAAAGCGAGATAGAGAGAGAGAGAGAGAGAGAGAAAGAGAGGGAGGGGAATGGGAGGAAGAGAGAGAGCGAGAAAGAGAGTGAATAGGGCGCAGGGCACAACGACGAGGCGGAAATCGGTGGGAGGGCTACCAGGATGATGTTACATCATCAATCAGCTGGCAAACATCAACTCAACGCTCATACCCCGCCTGGTATGTCCTGACCTGTACCCAAATATATGCCCCGATGATATCGCCGCGGCATTGCTACATCATGTCCGGCTGTAATTAATTATCTAATTCTTAATCGTTAACGTTAATCATCGGTTATTGCGCAGCATCGACCGAAAGATCCTGGGATTTACACAAACTTCCACGATCTTCTTTTTTCAACATATCTTATTGGAAAGTATGATCGTGTGATTATTCGAAACGTTTTTTTAACCCAGTAAAATAAAAAAAGATACAAGATAATGATGATCGAATTAAAAAGCATAAAAACATAATAATTTTTCACTTGTCTTATATTAATATTTTGTCTGTTAATTAAAAAGTTATCGATAACAATGTGCAAATAATATTCGATATTTCAAAAATGGCCGTTCGATCGCTCAAAGTTTTACGACTATTTAGAAACTACAGTCTGCAAACGATCACAGATACAACGAAGATTTTTTGACGGTACTACCCGTCATCCGTTTTCAACTCTGAAAGGGTATTATCGGACGCGGGGATAGGTAGCCTCCACCTACGATAATCTACCCCCGCGGCCCCCATAATGCGCATCCCTCCGGCCGCAATAATGATGATTTATTTCAGAGCTAAAAATTGCGCGAACGCCGAGGTATGAGTAATGTTCCGATGTGGCCCCACCCTCCTGTGCGGGCCAGCCAGCTTTTTTATCCGCGCAAACGTTATGAATTCCATTGACCCGTTCGGTGGTAGGGGCTCGGCGTCGAGGGCTGGTTCTCTAGATAATGGTGGATCCCTATTTATTTATCGGGGCATACGAGCAGACACGACTGATCGTCTTCCATTCATCCAAGTGCCTTTTGATTCCACAGACGACGGACTTTGTTCGGTGAATGTCGGCCGGGCCGTGCGAGAATCGTCGCGAGAGAATCAACCGTCGTGAAAACGCACTTGTCGCGTGCTCTTGTGGACGCGAAGAGGAAGGCAGAAGTAGAAGAGAATAATGCGCGTAAAAAAAAAAATATATATATATCGCACGCAGGCGAAAGTAAATCTTTTTACAGAGAGACGCAGCATCGACCGCCTGTTTGTTTCCGACGATAATTATTATCAAGCGCGACAATGAGGCCCGCGAAAAAGACGGCTTGACAAAACGAGCATACCTTCGACCAAAACAATCGTTTGTACGTCGACTTTGTCGCATCGCAATAAAAGAGGGTATCGCTGGAGCCCGCTGGGAAAGCGATGAGGGATGAGGATTGGCGCGGTGCAGAGCGCGGGGACTGGCGACGCAGGCTGGCGGGCTGGTGAAGCCGACGACGCAGCAAACAGCATCGAGATGCACAAAAATCGGTCCTTTCAGCTTAAAATTACGGTTGTCGCGTGGATGGTGGGATAGCTGATGGGGTGGTATTGTGCAGGGGGAGGGCGAGCGCGGCCGGGGGTGGTAAACGAGGAGACCCGCTAGGTGAGAGAGAACGAGAGGGTTCGCTTGGCGGATCAGGGATGGTGCAGAGGAAGGGGGGAGGGGGGTGGTGTGTGTCCCGGAAAAAAATCCATACAATCCGATCGGGACAATGTATTCGTGTGAATTCGCGCGATTGTCTGGGTGTTCGCGTGTGTTCGGACATTGATACGGAAGCCAGATCTGAGCGTGCACTGATAAATGTGAAAAAATCCCCCATTTTTAAACCAGCGACGCCTGCCGGCGCGTGATGCTGGTGCGCGAACGTGTGTCGGCCGAAGAATCAGCCCTCACCGACCACCCCCGGTCTGCTACCTCTGCGTCCTGCCCTCGCGTCGGTCGGCCGCGCATCGTCTCACTCGCACCCTTCCTTGCGCTTCGCCCTTCCTCTCTCTTGCACGTTCCTGTTCGTTCTCCCATGCCAACCCCCCTTTCGACGAGCGGTATTGTCGAAACAACGAGAGCGGCTTTGTCCTTTGGTCCCCGCTGTAAAACCTGGACGTATTTTAAATTCGCGGCATTTTATCGCATTCGCTATTTATCGACGGGCTGCACGTCCAAAGGACGTCGTTCTATCTCTCGCCCGTTTTATCTCGTTCTCCTCCGGATTTCTCTCATCTGCTCGGGAATAAAATACTCGCGGTATCTCTAAGCGGCATCACGCCGCCGATCGTTGTCGTCGCGTGGATGATTTTTGCTACCTTGCAAATTGTGCCAATTCCTGCAACAAGATATCCATCCTCCCGCTTGCTTTGTGTTGTCAATGTACTTTTAAACTCACTACTGTACATCATTATTCTGCTAATCTTTTGCAACTTTTACAAAGATTAAAATTATAAAATGCGTATTACATCAGAAACAATTTTTTAAAAATAGATATTGATACAGAATGTAAAAATTATAATTTGACTAATGAACGTTTCAACGTTCATTAATTCAACGTTCAGAAAACGGACCGTCACAAGCTGTGAGAAATATCTCGAGGATATCCGGACTGGCGAGAAGTCGAGCCGAGAGCCGTGCCACGGCACAACGCACCAGCGGCCGTGCCAGCCGCGCGAGTGTATCGCGGCACTTCCGGTTTGCCGTTTTACGAGCAATGCCCGTGGATACGTTTCCAATGAGTTAACGATGTTCCAGATTTCGTTATGCTCGCACGCGACACCGCGCCAGGGCGCTGCGCGGAACGAGACGTAAAGGAAAGAAGGGAGGCTCGGGCACGCGAGGCGGATAGGGCGCGACGAAGGGCAAGGGGTGAAGATGAGGTCGCGGACAGTCGGATTCGTTGATGGCGAGTAGGTGTACGTTCGGCTACCAATCAAGCGGCCTCGAAACCTCATCGGTTTTTTTTCCTCC
>VBVR01002381.1:7605-23030 GCA_011638315.1 Tetramorium parvispinum
TTATTAATCCTTTCACGTTGAGAAATCTTCAACTCTTTAATTTCTTCAAGACTTCTTCACAGTTAATTTTCATTTTTTTTTGCGAAAATTTGATGAAAAATCACATCGTTGTTTCAATTTTCTTCAAGCGCCATATAAAATTTTTGTCAAAACAAATAATCGATTATCCACAATGTGAAGAACATATTATAATAATAAATAATTTTTTAAACACATAAATAATTTTTTACTCATAAAATAACAAAATATACATATGTCACGACCACATAAATTTTTGCCAAACGTTAAAGGATTAAAGATAGACATATTTTGAAGCATCATCTGCAACTTCGAATTTTTTTCAAGTGTTTCAATAGTGCGTGCGTGTCTCAAAATGTAAGCGCGACCAACGAGCGGATGACAATCGCGATGAAAAGATCCTTTCACGCGATTGTGAATCCGCTAATTTCGTTGGCCGGGGAATCGCCAAGGGTAAATGTATGTTAAATCATATACGGTAGTCGCTAGCCACGCTTAATGTACCACCGCATTGACACGACTTTGATAAAATATACACCTTGCGTACTTTCTCGCAGAGAGAGAGAGAGAAAGAGATCTTTCCCCCGTATTCGTGATAACACAAACGCGTGGCTAACGATCGAAAAAAAGGTAGTAAGCGATCTATAAATACATTACGAGGCGTAAGCTCTGGTACGAACAACATTGCAACGAACGACAGTGGAAAGCGAAACCAAGAGAAAAAAAGATAGAGTCTCTAAAATTTTTTTACGCGATTGTTTTTTTGGTAGAAGCCGATATCGTGTACAATCCGAGAACGATACGAGAATAAACGTTCGGTGCGGTCACAGTAGATAAATCGGAATGTTGTAACGCAACTTGCAAATCATGTAAGTTTTGAAAAGGCACTTTAAACAATTTTATTCACGAAACTATACATGTGACAACGTTTTATCAATACTATAGAATTCTTTTCGAGCAAATTCTTTCTCTTCCGTTATCGCGAAACGCGATTATTTATCACGTCGCGTCACAAAGGCTTCAATCATGACGCCATACGTGACGCCATCGGTATCGTAAAGGTTTCCACGGTAATATTGTACATGATGGTCTAGCGTTAGAGGGGTTTCAATAATGACGCCATACGTGGCGTCGCTAGGCTCATAGAGGTTTCAGTTATGGCGCCGTGTGTGACGTTATTGGTATTCCAGTATGTACGCTTCAATCATAACACCGTGTCCGTACAAACGCGATATCTCGTATCGTTAGGTTTACACGCGTCGGCTGCAAGGTATCACCGAAACGGTTTTCTTATTTCTTTTTTCTCGTTTCTGGCTAGAGTTCTGGATAGAGAAACAGCGGGACTCTTGTTAGAAATAAAAGATGAAAGACAGGAGCTAGAGCTCTAAGCGCGCTCGGCAGTGTATTCACAATCGCAATAACTGTACTCATAACTTAAAGATACGACTACCGGGAGCTCCGGAAAATGGCCTAGAACCGTCTCGTCGCGGTCGCCCGAACTTTACCGCGACGTCGCTCTCGTAGCGCGAGAACCAAGGAAGGAGCAAGGTCGATTACATTTACGACAGGGTACGCTTAAACCTGTCTGTTTGCGAAGTTTCCCCGATTGAGCGCGAGGCAAGTACGAGCAAGTACGGGCAAACAGCAATTCGAAACGCTACGAGATTAGCATGTGATTATATGACTGCCAGCGATTAATTTCTTGCGTCCTGATTAACGATGTTGAAAATCTGTCAATGCCGCGACTCGACGTAACTGACTAATGTTAGCAAATATATCTTACGCAACGTGTATTCAAAACATCGTTAACGTATTATATCTTGGTGGCTTGAGAATCTATCGGCTAATTTTTTGCTGGCGCAACAACGTCTTCTTTCATATCACAGAAAATTTTGAGAAATATACGATGTACGTGTCAGAATTCTACAAGAATCGCCGCGATATCGAGGCCATTTTGCCGGAGTCCAGCTACGAAAAAAAGGAAAGTGTACTTCATGCATAAGCCGTGGTACCATTAGCAGATCATCATTGGAGTCGCGCATCCGCTTCTTGCCGAGCTCGATGCTCGCCATACCGGCGCTCTGAAGTCCTCCGGGCATCGCAGTTGCCGGCACTCCTGATACTCCGCCAGCCAACGTACCCATTCCCGTCACGTTCGTCGGCATCGTCGCCGTCTGCCGTTTTTTTTTTCCGTATCGTTTCGTTCCGTATTTATTTATTTTTTTTTTCGTTTTCATTTTCACACGTTCATTCGATTTTTTCCGATTCCACGTTTATTTTTATGCGTGTACACAGATTTCAGGTTTTTACAGCCGTATACACAGTTTCCCCGTGCGTCGCCGTGCGTCGACCACATCCGTTTCCGTTTTGGCATTCCCGAGACATTTCCCAATCGAGACGTTTTTCGTGTGTTAGCATATTTATACATATTTTGTTGTATCGTTGCGGCGATGGTTGGCATACACGGGTATTTTTTCCGTATTTTCGGCACATGCGTGCGGTGGCATCGGTCGATCGTGTATATTATTTATACGTTGGTTTTTATTGTTTGCGTTGGTATAGGTTTTTTTTCCCCCGAGTTTCGGTCGGCAATATTTCGCAGGCGTTAATTGGCAGGTAGCGAAGCGCACGAAGGTATTGTCAGCAAGCATGTAGAAGCATCGTCAGGCGGAAGAGGGCAAGATAAAAATCAAAAAAAGAAAAACAGACCAGTTGAGGCTAAGGCAAGAAATAACGACAGTCGCGATAAATTCTTTTTTTCGTCTTACGTAAAAAAAAAAGAAAGAACACGTACTCCTTACGCGTGCGTGTATGTGTGTATGCGTGTGTGCGTATGTAGACATGTTCGGCCGCCGTACAGATTCGCGAATCACCGCCGTGGACCCACCGTGTACCGCGCGGGCTTATCAGACTACTCTCTCCCGTCCTCTGCGAGTCGATCGACGTGTGCATCACGCACACGCACACACGCGCCACACGCAAATACGCACGCGGGATTTACAATATTTTTGCGTGAACTCGTGCGATCGCGCGTAAGATGATACGTCCGCCAATGCTTAACACCAACTGGGTATATATATAAATACATCGCTCGCGTTACTCGCACGTGTATCTCCGGTTACGTAACTGCTCCCGTTTATCACGTCGCTCGATCGCTCATCATCCAATTAGCGTCTTTCTCCTTTTTACCATTTTAATTTTCTACTTGCTTTCTTCGACGGCGCAAGTGCAAACAAATTTTGAGAGTAGCTAAAAATGAAAATATAAGTCAAACGCAGATTTTTACGTACGACCGAGATATATCTTTACGCGTTTCGAATAATATTGAAACTCCTGCGAGTAGAACGGTTGAATCCAACGCGCGATCGCAATTTTCTTTCGTCCGATAAACGCGGCTAATAATGATCATGTGTTATTCATATCATTTTGAAAAATTTAAAAAGATACTTTTCGTTGTTATAATAATCGTGTAAACCGTTAATACAAAACCGCACTTTGTTTTAAAATACACGATGAATTTTCAATTATCGGGAAATCGAGAACTCGTATGTGTAGTCTAAGCAAATAACACGTTCTCCCTTGTTTCCGGCACCGCGTTTATCGGCTTTCTATCGCGTTACTCATTTGGAATGCATGTAGCAACGCGATGATTCGCAGAACGTAAATTCCTACGAGACAGACACGAGTATAAACATCACCGATTAATAGTAATGGCAATAATAATATAATAATGCTGATGATAATAATAATAATAATAATGATAATCAATAATCAATAATAATAATAATAGCAGCACATTAGATAGGACCAACGGACGTAGCTGGCGTCAGCGTCAATCTGCGGGCTAATTGGCACTAATTCGTTATTTGATCGATATTAAGGAGAGAGACGGGCAGAGAAGTGAACACATCTATGTGGCGGAGCACGATATCTATGGTGACTAAAAGAAAAGCGCAAATTTTTAACAATATTGGAAAATCAGAATCGAAACATAGAGCGTAGGAAAAGGCACATAGATAAAGGGACGCGAAAGAGACCCGGTCCCACTTCATCGTCCGTCGACATCGGGCTTTCGGCTGGCGTTTCTGACTGCTGCAACACCTGCAATAATCGAGGCACTCTCTCGAAGTTGATTAGTTTTGTCTGTCTCTGCCTCTCATAATCTATATTTGCGAGTGGAAATTCATGTACAAGATATATACACCCACACATTCGCATACATACGCACACGCACGCGTACATACACGCGTTCATTCACACATATGTAATATGACTCTTTGGCTTCTCGCTCCACTTTTCTCTCTCGCTTTGCGTCAGCGTTCGGCCACCATCGCTCTTCCTTTTCGGCGCCTCCCTTGCGAAGCAGAGAGGACGATCGAGAGAGAAAGAGAGAGAGAGAGAAAGAGATAAAATTACACATATAGTATATATATATAATATGGAAATGGGAAAAGTTACAGAGAAATGCGTGCAAGAGACTATGAGTGAAGCAAAAGAGGAGGGTAGTCTCTTAGGACTCGTACTTGTCGTCTTTCTGTCTTTACCTGAAAAATTTACGAAAGAGACATTGATTTAGTTTATCAATTAATTTACACCATCTCTCGCGAGCGTCCAAGTGAACGGTGTTCTCTTGTTCAAATCTTCTTGTTCAAGAACTCGCTGTTGTCGTCGGCATCTTCTTTAAGGAACAGGATAACAGGTATGTCGTGATCATATTTCTGGTATATGTTCTGTATTATGTATAAGTGTGTGTGTGTGTGTGTGTGTGCGTGTGTGTGTGTGTGTGTGTGTATGTGTGTGACGGTATATGTGCATGCGCGTGTATATATTTACATGTGCGACAATAATTTTGTCTGTACAGATCGAGAGTGCACGAGCTTGCGCAGCTTACTCGTGTCGTATGCGGTTTCGGTGATAGATCTGCACTTTTACGTGCTTGAGGAACTTCATGTCGTACACTTGATAAACATTCAGGTATGGCATACCAATTCCGAAGAGTGCATCACGTCGCGACGATGCGATTCAGGGTGGCCCTCGTTGGTACAGATAATGCATATCGACGCTAATTACAGAATTCATTACGAAACTCGTCATAAAGCAATTATTAATGCGTATTAAAATATTTTATATCAAAAAAATTTAAAAACTCGGACATAAATGATATTTATATTAATTAAAATGATGGAAATTTTCTGTAATTTTATTCTTTACTAAAATATAACTTAACGCTAAATAATAAATATATTATGTGCAGTATATAACGTTACTATCTTCTTTAAAATCTTAGAATAATTAATTCATAAGTGTCCCCAAGAATCGTACATGTAGAAATTAATTTTATCGAATTAAAAAATTAAAAACTTGAAGTGTAAATTTTCTCGCGAGATATCGAACCATCTACAGGCCATCTGAACAAGGGAATAAAGCGGAAAGAACTGGTAAAACAAACATTCCCTCCCCCCCCCCGTATCGTGGTCGTATTTTGTTTTCTAAGAGATTCACGTCTTCCGTAACCCCCGAGGCAAATTCGGACGGAGGTGATTCCGTCGGTACGCGGTATGCACCCTTGGGAAATTGAAAACCACTTTTAGAGAATGAGACTTCCCTGCCAACAAGCTGGTCTGCCGCAATCATCCATGTGAGACTTTTCCTCCATTGTGTCCGGGTGTGGCTGCAGGTCTTCCGCGCGACGTCGCTGAAAGTCTTTCTCGCTCTTTCTCTCTCTTTTATTCCTGTTTTTTATGTTTTTTTTCTCTAGCCGTTACTTTTCTGACTTTCTCGTCCGCCGGATAATGAACACGATTTGTGTCCCGGAGACAAATTCGCGGAACAAAAACACTGATGATTGAGTCTGCAGGAAACGGGGTATGTCCACCCCCCGCGCTGTTTATAAAAATACGTAATGACTTCAAGACGGCCGTCGTCCAGTCGCACTTTACACCAAACACGTTCGCAAAAATAGTTTCTGATTCAATCGATTTATCTGTTCGTTAACCAGAACGAACTCTCGTTAGCCAAATCATTAACCACCGACCCAATTTTTAGGACTGCGATCAATCATCCTTTACTTGAAATAATCAGGATAACAATAAAAGGGACGTTTGATCGACCTACACGTGACTTTTCCAGGTCGAGAGCGGTCAAAGGACAACGATCTCCTAATTTAGATCCTGCTTAATCACGAGAGAGCGAGTATGCCATTAACAATTCCCCGCGTAATTCCGTGGCTGCGACTGTTAACACGATCCTCTCGTGCTTTGACGCTAACGTTATCGCGATTGCACGCAACTGCGAGAATTAAGAGACAGATTTGACAACGGAAGTGGACAGAGACATTTCATCGCCTGGCCCACACACCTCCCAACAAACCCGTCGTATCTGTTCGTTCCTTCTACTGTTATTTTTTTCGCTGTCTTCTATGTATCTTTCGGGGACTCTTAGTGTAGCGTTTTTGTGTGGGGCAGCAAAAACAGCAGCGGGGTTGATAGCCGGGTTTCGTGCAGCACAGCTTGTCAGCAGGGTGGTGTACGTGTCATTCGTAAGAGATATCTTTTCTCAACTACTCTTATTTACAAAAACGTTACCACGTTCCATTTCCATTTTCCCGTTTTTCCTTCATTTCTATCCAACTGGACTGTCGGAAAGTGCCTCACTTGACAAAGCACGTATAAATTATACACAGCTCGTAAATGAACATTATATAAATATTAATAAATTAATTATTAAAATAATAAGAGCTTTTATAAATGAAATAATTTCATACGATCATTTCGCGTATAATTATCGAATTAAATTGTGTATAATTATAATAATTTTAAATGCTTTAATGTATTATAATAATATATACAAGTTTACAAGTTACCTTCGACTTCCAATATCGAGCGAATCTTAATTTATCAATAGTGCAAGGAATAAATCTTTAATATTCCTTTTTTATAACGGAAGGAAATGGAGCGTGTACATAGCTGCAAAAGTATTTGTAATTATTATGACCTAAGTACCGAACAGGTGATTGGTGTATTGCAACTAGTTCTTTGCACCTGGATAGCTGCGATAGGCTGCTAGAAAGAGAGAAATAGAACAGTGGTGTTTTGGTGATGTTAACAAGAATTTTGCCTCGTGTACTACTCACTACACACTACAGAAACGGCTGAACATCATACAGGAGATGTAAAATATGGACGAACACAAAAGCGACAAACATGGGACGATACGATCGTTGGAAGAAAATCAAATGATAATAAGAAAAAAGTAATTGCACTGATAAGAAGATCGGGGAAAAAATCGGGAAATTTTAGAGGTAAGAGGAAAAAGTGTTAAAATAAACATTTCTATGGTAGTCATATAGGAGACGATGTCACGCTCCATCTTTTGCATTTTTTTTTTTAGAAAAGTGAAATGTAAATTGAATGGACCAATACGTAAGGAAATAATGCATTATTATAGATTAAATATAAGTAAAACAAATTATTGTTTCATATAATGTCACATGTATGATTATCTTGGTACTGTGATGAGTTTTAGTTAAATCTAATTAAATAATCTACATGTACTTGCATATCAGATGTTGTTAAATGATAGAGGTTCATCTTACTCCTAGTACAACTATCATGTAAGTCTAGCACTGCGCAACAATTGGCCAATATTATTGTTCCATCTTAATCCGCTTTCGCGCGCCGATGATATCGTGTGTATAAATATCCGTGATATAGATCAGCATTATATAGAACTCGATACGTGTCCAATAGCGTGTGAAGCACGTAAAGGGACTATTGCTATCAAGGGAGAAGACCAATGGTGTACATACTCGACGTAGATTGGCGAAAAGCAGCGCAGCAACGGAAAGCTTCTTTTGACGCAAAACTAGGAAACTGAAAGGGAGGGTAATGATAAACATGAAAGAAAAGAGAGAGAGAGAGAAACTATGAGATAGATAGTAATAGAAAAGGGACTACAGCTTCAGGGATAAAGGAGAAACGAGATAGGAAGAAAACTGCTAGTGTTAAGGTGTGGGAGGAAGAGGGAACAATATGCGGTCGAGGGGAACATGCGTGCACTTCGAGTCTTTTGTTCTCCGCGAGCGACATCCTCGGCCTGCACAAAAGACTTTCCGAGAATATCGCGAGAATCGTATCGATATTCTCCTTTATCCGTCCGAATTCTCAAAACTTTTGAATTTTTATCCGCTTAGGCGTATTTTTTGATTGAAAAAAGTACAGTGGGACCGTGATATAATTAAAATGGTACTCAAGCGATACACGGGAGATAGAAAGAAAGTGAAGATCAACGATGTGAGAGTATAAATGGAGCCAAAGCGATCAAGAAATTATGTACGAAAGAAAAAGAAAAAGAAGAAATGGAGTAATTTTTTCCCAAGCTTGTTAGGCGGAAGCGCAATGTATTCTTCTCCTTTTTTTTAAGCATTTATAGTTTTTATTTTCTTAAAATAATTTCTTAAATTATTTCTTAAAATGTGGAACGCTTGTGGATGCAATTCTTTACCGACGTTCATATTAAATATTAATTTAATGTAAGGTAACATATCCTATTTAATATAATGTAATAAAATTTAACCAATCGTAAATAATGAGATAATAAGAATTATGCAATGTGACACATATTTAATAAATTTAAATTAAATCATCCTTTCCCGATAACTAATAATAATGTATTTTTAGATACGACATATTGAATCAATATGTAACGCTACATTTACATCACGTTTTCACATAGGATAATATCTAATTAATACATATTCTTTCAAATGAAATAATAACATCACTTTGAGTCACAAAGTATCCACACTTTACGATAGAGATTTGATAAATAGTCATTCTTAATGATAGAAATGCATTGCGACAACAGTGAAACCGCGGTACACGTCTCCGTCAATTTCTCTTCACGACAAGCAACATCAATACCACTGTACTTTGTTATCGCAGCCCAACAGTGAAAAGGATAGAGCATCGGGCGCTACTTTACCCTTTTTGACATCGACCAATTTTCAGCGGAGATAATTAAAAAAAAAGATGAAAAAAGAGACGACACACTTGCATGAAGCACACGCCACATGGAACGATCTGCGAGGTCGAGGCTGGAAAGAGGCAGAAAGACAGAAAAAGAAGAAAGTAGAAAGGAAAAAAAGATTATTAGTGTTCTCGGTTGACCCATTAACATGAAGAATTTTTATAATGTTTAACGTCGTAACAGAACTATACCGACTAAAAAAAAAAAAAAAAAACGTATAAAAACGGTTTTCTCATACATATTATATTTTCATTTTTTCTACGTCGACATATAATGCATGAATCTAAATAACATTTCCTCGTCAACATTTTCGTAAAATAAATTCTGTCACAAAAACTAGCAAGTTTTATAAAACCATTTCTTTTCATACTGATATTTTGTTTAATGGGACAATCGCTGACACAGAATATGGTGTCGGTGTTTTGACGCCAGAAACCATGCAACATCATGACATTTTTTCCTAAATATTTTCCTATTTTCCTAAATTATTTTAAATTGATATCCTGCTCTTATTTGCTACGCTATTTATATAATAGAATAAAATTCTATTTCTTTTTGTATAATAAAGTTCTGTCGCAATTCACCGACAATTAAGATGGAGAAATAAAAACAGAATGGACAATTTGGATGTGATGAAGAAAAAACAAGAAGAAAATCCTCTGTATCGTCTAAAGACACAGAGAGGATCTGAGAGGTAAGATTGTATGGACTTTGTTATCACGTAAAAAGGGAAATGCTGGACAAGGTACTCAAACTAGTCATCAAATTAGGAGAAATATTTGGAAAGGACAGAACAAAAGCGCAAACAAAAGATGGGAGAAATAAACAAGAATTGGGAATAACAAAAAGAGAAATAGTCGTGAGAGTTAATATATCAAGAAAAAGTGAGAAATGAAAGAAGAAAATGTGAGAAATGAAAGTAGTAAAGAAAAGAAAAGAAAGGGGTAGAAGAGAGAGAGAGAGAGAGAGAGAGAGAGAGAGAGAGAATGCATTACCGCAATGCTAGCCCGAGATTGTGCGGCCTTAATGTGGGCTTGAAGGTGCAGAGGGGGGTGGAAATAGCGGCAGGGGTCCCGATTGCATCGGCCCTTGACAGCGTCCATGCAGACCGTCACAGAGCCGTCCTCGTTCGCCTGCACCGTCTCGAGGGGGTGCGCAAACCGGCACTCCGTCTCGCCGCGTTTGCACGCCCCGCGTTGAAACTCGCGACATACCTACAGCAAGAGCGAACACGCATGGCATGGCACTCTATCTATGTGGGCAAAGGGGTTTTAGGGGCTATAGGCTGGGGGCTGGCTGGCTTGGCAGGGTCGGGGGCACAAAAGTCAAAGATAGAGAGAGAGATAGAGAGAGATAGAGGGGGTTGTATGGTTGTTGAGGGGGTAGCTCAGGATAATGGGTGAGGCGATTGTTGAAACGGTCGCTGGTTCTCCTCCGATTACGATCGTATGTCATACTGCTGTTCGATGGTTGCTTGGAGCTAGATGGATAAGACAGATGGACATGGATATACAGAGGGAGAAAAAAAAAGTGAAACGGATGATCTCTTAGTTGGTTTCTTAGTGATGAAAGAACGATATCGTGACATCGTGATATCATAAATGCGAATGTCTCGTTGATCTGCGTTAGACGACGTCAAATTATGTTAGATAAACTTCTTCGAGTGATTTTTGAAAGAACCTCATGTTTTATGTACAATGTGTTCCTGTATTAATAATAAAATTTTCTTTTCATAATAGGCTCTTTTTTTATATTATTTATATCGATAAAAAGACAAGTTTTGTTTAAATTGCTTCTCGAAATAAAAAACGGATACACCCAAAAGTCAGATGGTCATAGTATGTATTTAATAATTTGTAAAGTCATGTTCGGAAATAGGTGCGTTAAATTATAATAATTCGAAAGCAACAAAATATACATTGTAGGGTCATGGTATCGCCAGTGTCGTGACCGACGTGAACTTTTTTTTATATCGATATGGCGTACGATGCACTTGACGGAAAAGCTTCGCGAACAGTCGTATGAAAGGAATTCCGGACTGACTCGAATGGGACAGTAACCGATATTGAATAGGAAGTAGAGATTTTTGCGAACAACAGATACACTGAGGAACATTGGCGCGTTACGGAGTAGGATTTTTCTACTTTGGCGAGGACGAGCATTGGCCGTGGATACACGTTGTGAAACATGCGAACACGCAAAAAGTCAATTAATGACTCGCTGGTAAAGTAAACAACTTCAAAGCGCCACTGCATCGTAATTTTACGGCGCCCTTAAAAGCCGCGGTCTTTCTCGCTGTAAAAAAAAAATCCTCTTGTCGCGGATTAACTTTACTACCGCGGAGCGTTAATTTATTAAACAAACAAGATCCTTTACGTCGTCGCGCATTCTTATCGCGTAAGCTTGTACATAAATTAGTTCAGCAGTTTACTTTAAAAGTAATTCAAATAAAATTCCGTAGATGTGACTAAATTGTACTTTGTACATATACCGTTTATATTAAATAGATTTTTTAGAAATTGATTATAAAATGAATAATTCTTGAGAAAGAACATATTTATGGCGGTATCTGTTGTAAATTAAATTTTCACGATGCACATTAAAATTAATATATACGGTAAAAATACGAGAATCTCGATAACGTGTATCCACAGTTGACACCTGGCCGCATAAAGACTACTGGCTAGGCTTCTTAGTGTGTTTGGCAGCCACAGAGCTCGTGCCGAACCTGGCGATATACAGGCGGGACTACGTCGTTCTTTTTACACAAGATGGATGTATACAGTGAGGCAATAAAGTATGCGTAAAGAGGAGAGAAACAAAAGGTGGGGCGGTTAAAGAATGATACGTAGAGAAAAAGAGAGAAAAAGTATTGAAAGAAATGAGAGTGAGAGTAGAGTAACGTGTAGCTAGCAATTGGATCGAGTGATGCGAAAGAGCGTTCCGTTTGTGGACTTCGGGTCTGTTTCGGGGGAGGCGTTAGAAAGAGCCAACCTGACGTTCCTTCCTATCGGTAGTTTCTCCTTTTTCTTTCTGGCCGTTGGTAACGCCATCCTAGATACTTCTTGACACTTACAATTAGCTTCGAGTTTTTTATATCCGGCTCTCTATCGCGTTTTCTCGCGTGGCCGCCTTTTTGTTTCAATGGAAAGGATACCTCCCAGCGAAAAATGGTTTACGCTACGGGTGTAAGATGGGTTTGCTCACGAACAGATACACGTACGCGATATCTGTGACGCTCGTAAGAATCATCCCTATACGTGAACGCGGGTACTTTTTTCCCCGGGAGTGGACGGAGGGTCCGCGACTCGTATTACCGGGCTAATTTTAGCGTCAGCGAGAGAGACTGGTGCTTACCAACGCCCAGAAAAGGGAGAAATTAGATCACTCTACTCTCTACTAATGGAGCTAAAATACCGTGTTCAAATCTGTCAAAGAGGCGTAGCACGCCGTTATTCGGTGCACCCTCGCCCCGCCCAATAAGGTCGAAGGACACGGGGTCTGGATGGCAAGTCGGGGAGGACAAGGAGTAATAATAAATGCCTCCACGAGCATCCTCCGGTGTATTATCAATCGGGTTAATAACACGCATGTGTTAAAGGAAACTCTGCACATGCATCACGTACCATTCCCTGTGCATTTTCGCCGCGCCTCTTCGTCGAGAGAAGTAGGAAGTCGAATGAGACCTCGAATGGGTACTTTGGCAGAATCACTTCTTAAAAATTTAGGCAATCGTCAAGATTATTAGGGGTAAAAAAAAGTAATCGATACAATGTCGACGAATTTTGTCGCAAAATAAAATCGACAAAAAAAAATATATATATATATATTCGTTGATGCAATCAACCAATCGCATATCCAGATATTATTGCAGCGTCGGGACGAAAATCTACTTCTCTCAGAATACGAGACTCAGAGCATTCTAGAGTACCATGCACATTATGATGTTGAAATCTACGTTGAAGCGCTATTCATCAGTAAGTACAGAGCATTATTCATTAGTTGTTTTCTCATCGAATTCTTCTTCTTTCTTTTTTTTCACCGGATAAATCTACTTCCATGTGCAGGCATCGCGCTTGTACATGGGGCATTTTGCGCTCAATGACAGCGCCAGCGGGATAATAAGCGTAATAGCGCATCACGAGCGTCACTTCCGCGCGCGGAGTGCCGCTCGCCGTGTTTGCTTTACTTTCGCGCCTGCCTTGTTTGAGCGTGTTAATTCGAGTGCACGCATTCGGGCGCTCGAGTGTGAACCGCGGGTTAAAGTGCGCGCTTTCGGCAAGCTCGTTAGGAAACGCACACGTATACAGACAGTAAACGGTTAACGAGAGAGAAAGAGAAGACACGCACACACATACACACACGCCCTACATACACATGAGCCGCGTGCAGAGATATAAGACAATACAGTAGCAGCTACGGAGAAAGAGAATGCATGTAAGTGCGTGTACGTGGGTGCGTGGGTGCGTGTGTGCGTTGTGTGCCGGTAACGCGAATTGTTGCGAGACAGATAGTGTAGTTGACACCGCGACTAAAGTGAGAGACAGGTGCGACGAATGGTCCTTTTGAGTTCCTAATTAACGACGCACAGTCGGCGGAGTGCCACGCACCGCCCGAGAGAATCAATTTCAAGTAACACTCGTAAATTTTCGCCCCGGGGAAAATTACGTCGAGACAAACGCGATATGCCCCTTGCTTTAACGAGAGCGACATTCGAAACGCGAGTGAAATCTTGGAGAGAATTGTGTGCATCGCTGCGAAACATTATTATCGTTTAACTTGTATTCCGTCACAAACGTGCTCGCGATTGTATTCCTTAATATAATAGCAAGATATTCCAGGATTTAATTAATTATTCCGTCATTTAAATGTATATAAAAAGGCAGTTAGTGAGCTTCATTTTAATTATTGGAAAAAATTTCCTCCGCTTGTGCTTGCGTTACCGTTCTACAAATTGAATCGCTCTAAAATCAATTTTTTTTTTAACTTGCCACAACTTGTTACCGCTACTCATCATCTTAACAATCCTGTAATCAATTCTCGACGGCGAGACTGATTGATCGGCCATTGATTCGGCATTATCTTCGAATTGTCTTTCAAACGAACCATCGCGCACAAATTATTCAATTTGTCGCTATAGAAAATCATATTCTTCGTATGTACACGTATGCGTAAACAATAATTGGCAGAAATATGCATATCTGCAATGCGCCAGTTACTACTACGCATTCTACATAACCCGCGCTTCGTATATCCCACTTTCGCTCATAAATTCCGTGCTTTACTGAAGATTTTTCTATCGGAAATTTTTCTAAACCGCGCGCACGCGCGAGAGAGAAGCAATGTGAAAAAGCAGCATTAACAAAACGACCAGCGACGATAGCGTCGCGTGCATCATTCTTTACGAAGAAATTCGATATAAAGTATCGCTTTGTTAGTAGCCATAAAAGACGTGAAAAGAAACTTGCTATATTGCACAGGCATACATGTAACACTACAGCAGTTGCAGAAAAAAAAATCACGAAAAGAAAGGGAACTCAAAGTCGTGAAGAACTGTGTGTTGCGTCTCGATGTACGTTGTATGTTGTGTGTTACGTGTTCGTTTAAAGTGTAATCGTGTCCACATATGACTGTCTGTTTTAGACAAATATATGTTATATGTAAATATATATATATGCGAATAATAAATGCGCCAAGAAATATCAAAAATTCACATGCGATCGCATAAATGTAAAGCACCTCCTCCTAGCTGTAAAAGTAAACACTGAAATCGCTGCTGATGTATACGACAATTAATAGAATTAGTAAATAAGTGATGTGTGTTTGCGATTGCGAAAGAACAGAAATCATAAGGTACTCTGGCGCTGAAAAATGAGAGACACATGTATATATATATATGTGTAAGTATATCGCACACTTGTCCAAATTCATATATATATAGAAAAAAAATGTATATATAAATATATACATATATATAGTCGCAAAAAAATTATATATTGAGATACATAAGGTGAGCTGTACGAAAAAGCTGTAAAGAGCGCATTAGCTTTGTGCAATTACGCCGGGCTGGCCGTGCACGCCGATTGCCGCGGTCGGATATGCGAATACGCGGGCGGCGACAAGGGCTTTCTCGCGTTTACACAGAAACAAGAGTCAAACTACGAAACGAAGTTAAGACCGGGGCTGGAAACATGCGTTTCTCCTCTTCCGCGCGAACAAAGCCAAGCGTTCGCGCGCCGACTGCGGGCATCGGCGTGACGGGGTCGGCTAGCCAACGAAAATAAATGTATGCGTGTGTTACTACTAACAACGGAAACCAAATCATTGAGACGCAAGAGAAAACAAAATTCGCAGAGAATGGGGGCAGGGGGAGAGGGGGT
>VBVR01002382.1:0-12079 GCA_011638315.1 Tetramorium parvispinum
ATATTTGAATAATGAAATGTCTCACCTAGCTTGCTCCTTGTGCCGTTGCGCTTCTTCCTTCGCGAGTTTCTTCGCGTAAGCCAGCTTGTCTCTCTCGTATTGATTGTTCGTCCGTGCGTCTCTGAAACCACTGACAGCTCTGAGCTCTTCCAATCTTCGTGCTACTTCCTGAGCACCGAGTCTGACGAATTCAGCCTCCGCTAGACCCATCGTCGGCTGCAGGAATTCCCCGACCAGCGGGCGGGAGGAAAACGAAAAATTGGCGGTTGTTAGCTCGGTTGGATTCTGATGCTCCAAAAACTGAAAAAGGAAAGAGATCTTTTCTTGAAGGGGGATCCAGTAACCCGAGCAATCTAAATCTCATCTGTATTTCGATATAATTATGTTATTTCCTCATTACATTATGTACCGCGGCATAGGTATCACGATAATAACGAAAGCGACGATAAAGAGTTTAGTAAAGTGCTTCAAACTTTCAACAACTTCATGCGAATCACTTTTGATAACGTACACCAACTATCACCGGTCGTAATAAGTTGCAACCAACCTTCACCAGATCGGGACTGCTCCTAAAAGTTTTCCCGCAGGGGCTGTAATACGACACATCGCCTTTTATCACTCCCGTCTTTCCTAGTCCCTTGATAACCGTTTCACGCTTCCAACCGCGCTCTAACGGCATTTGAAGGTCTCTTTCGCTGGGCTTGAGCTTTCTCCTTTTCGCGCTGGGTGTGCCTTCCATATTGTCGTCATCGGTATCCGTGACAACGTCGGTGTTACTGCCGCTCTCGCTGGTCACGTCCATGTTACTCTCTTCTCCCGAGGCCTCCAGTAACTTGTTTTTCATCTTCTCCTGCAAAGATTTCTATATAGGGAGAATGGTTTTAGTGCGAAATCATAAGTAAAAAAAAAAAAGAAAAACGAACATGGCTCCTCGCCCACGAAGCACGAATTGGTCGAGGTCGCTTCTTCTTCTGTATCTTCGTTAGCAAGTGATAGTACTTTAACAAAAGATAATCGTAAAGATATATGGAAATCAGATAATTACAGAAGTCAGAATAAAAGAATAATGTTTCTATTGAGGCATAATGTAATAAACGTTATAATTAAAATTAATGCTCGTACGACAAAGGTATTTCATGTCGAGGCTGGCAGCTGGCTTTTACCTGGTTTTTATCGTCCTGGCCAGTAGCAACGGAAGCATGCAATTGAGCCGCCAGTATATTCGATCTCAGCAACGATACTTGGTGAGACAATGGCACACTTGGATCCAAAGTCGGAGTGGGTTTAATTCCTAGAGCTCTGCTTTGAGCCAGTAACGAGGCGACCGTGTTCTTCTTAGGCTTCGATACACCGCGGCCGAGATTTCGCGGCCTACCGTCCTTGTGATGGGTGGCAGTGCTCGCACTCTCGCTCTCCTCGCTGCCGCTACTCGGCCGCTGTGGCGAATCTGCGGCAGCGAAGAGCTGCGCCAAGGAGGGACTAGGCGACGCCGGCACCGGCACCGAATTCTGCGGCACTCTTCTCGGCTTTGGTCCGGGCTTTCGTCTCGCTACGATAATCCATAAAGCTCTTGTTACTTTAATCGTGTCTTTTCAGAAAAATTGATTTCTCGGCAATAGTTTTAAAAGATATGGAGATTTAAATGAGCTGTATTGTACGTTTGCGAAATTGCTCCTAACTCTCTTTTTATTTCACGAACTTCATCACGTTTCATTGAACAAAAATACTGCGACGTCTTTGCACAATGGCTTTAGAACGACTGAAAATGCCGCGCGCAGTTGCTTTACTTACACGTTCGATCGGAGGCAAGTAATGATTGGCTTAAATTACTGAGTTGACTGAGCGGCTGACTACCAGAAATCGGCGAACTACTGCTCGTCGTGGCGGGCTTCAAGGAGAGATTTAGAGGCGCGTCCGAATCGTTGATGTTGTTGTTCACATTGCTGCTACCACTGCTACTGCTGCTAGTATACGTCGGTGGCGCCGACAGAACGGAGCCGTTCGTTGAATGGGCCGGCAGTTTGATTACTTCCACTCGATCCACTGAATCTCTGTACTCGTTCGAGTCGGTCTGATAAAAGACGAAACGCACTTGATTACACGATACGTCGCGCATGATTGTATCAGATTCGCAGCGGATGTAAAATTAAGGAAGCAAATTTAATTTCGCAATTGAGTATCAATCTTTAAATGTTCGTCGTAATGAAGAATAATAAGTAATCTTTGCAATTTTATGGTTCAGATATTTCAGAATTGCGGCCAACACGTGCGACAGCCGAACGTACCCCCGTGCGATTATATTTCCTCGGTTCAATCATTAGCGACGAGGCTGATGTCGTGTTTGTCTGATGGGCGCTAAGGGCAGGGACGGACGGCGGGTGTACGCTGACGCTGGGAGTGTCCAAGGATATTGTCTTCTTCCTGCCGCGGTTCGTCGTCCCAGGAACCTTCGGACCGACTATACTCGACGTATACTTGATAATCTCCGTGTCGGGAGGTAGACGCACACCTCCCAATATACTGCTAGGATCACTAGAGAAAACATCGCTGGGTGAAATTACCTATCCCTTACGACGATTGAAGTAGATTAAACTACGTAATAATAATAATCAGGCAGCGCGAATCAGGAATTTTATTTAATTATATATTGAGATTTAAAAACTAAGGGCCTGCACACATTTATACATTCCAATTCTAATTATAAATCGTATCATAAAATTGTCGTGAAAGATCGATCGCTAATTGAATTGATGTATTCACCTTCCTTCCTTCGCAGAACTGTCGCGATAGGGAAAACGATAGCGTGAAAGTACAATTTTTTAGCGAGTTAGATAAGACGAATCTTGCAGCTCTGTATATTTTACATACGAAATAAATCATTTCTCACCTGACGACGTTCGATTGCGAATTTGGCGTGCTGCTAACCGGGGTGTTGTGATGAGAGGACGTCACCGGTGGTTGAGTAGACACCGGCAGGCTGCTGCTCGTCATACTTGGCGTCGTTGAGCTACTACTGCTAGCTGGGGTCTTGTGACTTTTGCTTGACTTAGCTGCTCGGCCGTGAAAACATAAATACAATTGTACATCTGCGATTCCTTTAATTCGGATTATCGTCGAAAAAACGTCCGCTTTCGTTGTCTCAATCCGAGATCAGCGACTGTCAATTGTTACGGAAAATAGGTTCATAAACTTTCAAGAGTCTCAAGTTTCCATCTCATTAACAAGTAATCTCGTTTAACTCGAAACTTGAGAGAAACTTTAGAATTATATTATAACTTTAAATATAAATTAAAAAATGCATAAAAATACGCAAAATACCTTGCCCGCAAAATAGAAAATGATTATAGCGATAAGACGGGAAAAAGTCATGTAGATATAACTCGAGCAAATTTAAAAAATATAAAAATACCGTGAATTAAAAGCGGGAAGTGAAAATCGTCGTCTCACGTCGTCAGGTTTAGCGTTAAAAAGAGAAAACGGTTAAAAATATACCGTCCAGCTATTTCGAGAGCAGCGTTGTTATCTCGAAAGGACTCGGCGATCGAGGATTAAGCGTACGGAGGCGAGCGTTTCTCGAGCATCGCAACATTGTCGATTGTTGTTACTTACACTTACTGGACTTGTGGGACGAGAGGGACGGGGGATTAAGTAGAGAGGCGGGATAGGGTGGCAGGAGGCTCTCGGCACCGGGCGGAAATCCTGTGAGTCCTGTCGCTCCTTGTAGCCTCGCGAGGTAGTCTTGCGCCGCCAGATGAGAGGCCATTGTCCACCATGCACTGGCTGCTGGATTGATGCCTGCAACACGAACGATACCTCCGATAAATCCGCCCGGTTTATAAAATTCGATCTCGAAAACGCGGCTCAACGTCGTTCGATTCTCCGGGTCTGGATAAGTCAATGAGAGAGATACAACAAAACAGCCGTCGTCGTTCGCGATAAACAAGTAAGTTCGCAATCTCTGAAATTGTCAAGATGCGTCTCGTGACGACGAAATATCTCTTTGATTTCGATATATCGCCAGAAGATTAGAGTGTGCATGTAGAAAAATATTATCGCTTCTGTGCAAAAACATGGAATTTTTATATTTACTTAAACTAAATTCTCACGCGAATTAAAAATCGCACGCAAAATCATGTCATATCGAATTGTCATGAATATTTATCGGATCTTTCAAATATCTCTGATATCTCTACAATCGTCTGAGAATCGTATTTGAATACAGTATTTATTATATCGAGTAGAGTAGAGATGTGCTGGAAAAGCAGTTTCGATCAGGTCGCTGTACATGAAAATACGATGGCATTTCGTTACGTTTACTACACACGTGGTGTTGTTAGCCGAGCAATCATCACAAATTATCGTGAGAGTAGTCTTGCGAAAGGCACGCTCCCGAAGAGAAGCGACGTTGATTTCAATAACGTGTGTAATCATGATAATCGATGGAACTTGAGAGGCGCACGAAGGAGGGGAGAGGACGGGGATGAAGAGAGGGAGAGAGTCGGTGGAAAATTTACTTACCCAGACTCGCAGCTTGACTGGCGGCCACGCTGAGCGTACCGAGGCTGCTGTGAGGGTACGGGGACGGGGGTGGCGCCGAGGCTGGTGTGTGGCCCCCGAAACCAGGCGCTGAGCCCCCCCGGCCCAGAATAGCGTAAGCCGAGGGTAAATGGGGGGTCCCCAGGCCATAACCACCCGGCATCCCGCCGAAGAGCGACGACGCTGCGCTGTCGCCTCGAGGCCAGTATGCTAAAATTAAAATCGAGGAGAGCGTTATGAATGAGTGCGAACCCGCGAATTTGGCGCGTACCCCCTTACGTAAGCCCCGGGGCGTCGATGAATGACGCTCGAGCCAACGACGCTGTCTCGGGGGATCGCGCATCATGTTTGAGACAAAAATAAAGTCAATATGAACGACAGTGTTGTCTGTTCCATGATGGATATAGCTATCGATATTAATAGAACGGAAACGCCAATTTCTAACCATTGATTTTCTACTTCTTTACAAAGTAGAAAATTATTTACTTTATCTTTATGTTAGTAAATTGGTTTTTACCGAAATGTATGAAATTTAATTTCATTTATAATACGTGTTCACTGATGTGAACACTTACTTAGTTACAGCTCTAAACGCCTTTCTATCTCATCTCTCTTGCTTTCTTTTTCTTTTTAATCATTATGAGCCTCTTATCACTTAAATTGCTTTTATTTTATTATATTTATTTATTTGTATATGAGTAGACTTTCCTAAGTCGCAAATCTCAATTTGCAAATAATTCAACCAGCTCTACTCGCTATAACGCGGAGACCACTAGTGCTTTGTGAAATCTAATTCTGCGTTACTCTATTCAATTGTGATCCCTTTGATTTTGTGGTAGTGGACGAACAACTGTTTTGCATAGACTCATATCGATAGCATAACAGCGTACGCTACATATTGAGGCCTCCCCGCGGCGATTTGAGTAAATTAATTAATTACCCGAGAGCAACGTGTGTCATTTGTTTATGTGACAATGCCGCACAAGAGTGATAACGCTAATTTATCGTGCTCTATCGTGCGACGAAATACATTTGTGCGTTCGCGGAAAAATCGTGTCGGTGGACGTGGCGAATACGTGAATCTCGCGCGCGATAAATAAATACATCGCTCATCGGGAAATGATTTTGTTACAAATGCACCGTAAATGTTTGCGAAGAGCTCGAGATTGTTAAACATGTCGCAATAATTTTACGAAATGTTATTTCCATCCGCGCAAAATATTTTGCACATCTGGAACGAGGCGAAAGTAAGTACATATCCGCAACGAGCGCTCGCACGTGCTATATCAAATTATGAATTTTTTGCTTATGAATTACTTGCGCAAGGGCGTCCAAATAAGCCCCGGTCTGTCGGTCTCTCTCCTTAACAATCCCGCAATTAAAACCTCTACCAAATAACGCGTTATCGCGTTAACCGTTACGCGCGTCATTAATAATAACGACAACGAAGCACCCTCTGTAACGCAAGAGTGCATAAATTATGTAATTGAGTAAATCGTGCATGCATGCGTGTTATAATTTTAGAAATTAAGTGCACATGCCCGTTGCAAACGCGATAGAAATAAATTCACGGATGCCAAGAAGTTGTTACGATGATATCGATCCTACCGACATTAAAATTTCAGCTATTCCTTTAAAAAAATGATTAAACAAGCTATACATTTGAATAACAATTATATAAATCTTAATTGTATGTTCTTCTTATCGCGCGACATTTTATATCCGAGAGAAGGAAAACTATGATATTTGTAAGAATTATTTGACAATTTATGTGGAACAATTTGTAAAAAAAAAAAGATAAAAAATTTTCCATTATTCAAGAATGTGCGACATAATAGCGCAACTGTTTTTGGTAGAAACTTGAATTTAATGAGCAAATTAAGAAGCAAATTAAGCAAGTCGTAAGAAAAAGTATCCCTCTTACGAGCTTACGGCATTAGTTTTGCGGATGGTTGTACTCGATCGCACACGTCGTATTCGTACAATTTATTGTTACGAATGCCGGCGCAAATGTACCGTTGATTTTCTACGAGTGCGACGGCCTTGAGCAAGGCCGTGGCATTGAAATCCGAGCGCCGCTTTAATTTATACCGGTCGTTGAACTCCGTACTCCGGCTTATACGACTGCTTCACCCGAGCGAGCAGCCATCGCCGCCGTTGCAGCCGCATAATGGTTTACGTGCATACGCACGTGTTTACAATGCACCGCCACGTGAATACGGCGAATGAGTGAAAGAGAGAGAGAAAGACGCGGGACCAAAGTTCCATTCGTCATCGATTTTCCATGCTCTTTTAAACGGTCCGAAACGTCGGAAGCTGAGAACGAGCGCGTCCGATATCTTTACGAGACATTAAAAATTCCAACTTTTCTCTCCCCCCCTTTCTCCCTTATTCATCGCCCTTTTCGACGGGACGTACAGGCGGCGCGAGTAAATGGCGGAGCGCCAAAGTTGGCGTGGCTCCAAAAAATTGTCGATGCGCCAAGGAGATCCGATAGAACCGCGAGAGAAAGAAAGCGGCCAAGTGATATATTTGAAAAAGCATCAATCAATAGCCACGCCGCCTCCCCCCCCTCGCGCTTTTTAATTCACTAAGCTCCGTCTGGTAATTTCATTCACCATCAATTTCCTGGACGCTACACAATACGGTTCGCCCGTATACCGGCCCGGTATTCTGACCTCGATTGTCCGCGGCGACCCTTGCGATATAACGCGCGGAACAATTTTCCTTTCTTAATGACTTAACGACGAGCGGAAAGTCGTATCGTGCCTTCCTCTTTAATCTAGATGCTTTAACGGCAATCCATTATTCGAACAACCGGACGACCGGCTAACGCATTAACCGTGGCCGCCATTTTCGGATACATTTATCGCTTGATGTAACGCTGCCGTGCCGAGGCTCGTAAAAGACAGCCGATAAAATACGCTCGCTGGGAAGGAGCGGCGACGGGCGCCTAACGCTTACGCGTTCCATCGTTGCCTGCCTTTCCGTCCGACATGAGGCGACATTAACACGTATTCACGTGTGGCGTGACCTACATCGCCGGATAGAAATTACATCCGTATCGATACGAGCGAGCCGCGTAATAACGGTGCGGCGCGACGCCTCGACGAAATCGACGTTTTGTTTAGATTATCGTAATGCAGCCGTGCGCGCGGACGTACACACTTGCGAAAAGAAGAAAAAGAAAAAAAAAAAAAGAAACATGAGATGTTGGATCAACCGATGGATCGCGTTCGAGAGATTCTTTGCTCTTTTACGTAAAACTAGTTATTTGACGATCAGCCGCCTGTCACTCGAGCCATCTTGTGTTGATAAGTCTTTCCGGTGTTTCCAACATTAGAATGTACATCAAAGTACGCGCTTGTTTGTAGCTTGTTAAATTGCAATAATTTACAATTTAATCATAGATTTCTATACATGATATTCCATGGTCTCTCATTATATGCGCTGTAAATATCGTGTCTATCGCTTTAGCGAGTTGGTTTAATTATATTTCCTAACAGTATATCGTATTATTATTATTATTATTATTTACATATAAATCGCATCAGAACGATATATAACGATATATTGCATTTTATTTCTCACGGGGCAGTAAACAAATCATTATGAATGTAAAGTCTATACTTCTGGACTACCAATTATCGCCACGCGGCGGGTAATTTGCCATAATTAATACCGATGGTTTATTTACATGAAATTAATCGGCATATCATACACCGACCCAACATTTCTCGAATCAGCGACGCTCAATGATAATAGCCCATATCGTCACATACAGATATTCGATATAGGGATACCAAAATGTTTCACTTTGTTATTATCTTAAAGTCAAATTCCAAAATATTACTTTTAAATTATTATTATTATGCTACTATCTATAACATTAGCCGTTATTTTAAAATAAAATCATAAAGTTCTCTACACGTTATCCCTCATTAAGTCCCACCGAGACTTCTTCTTCGTCAGATTATAATTATTGGCGTGCAGTAACGTAAGAAATAAATTGCTACATTTGAAGCGACGTCGATTCTGCTGCAATTCAATGGCGCGTACATCGGTAGCAGCTTAATTTTGAAAGACACGGAAAGAGCTTGTAATGCGTCTAAGCCGCTACTTCGAGATAAGAACGTATCGGACAACGTTGCGAGAATCGCCAGTTCAGAAGTAGATATCCCCCGATACTTATAAAGCAAATATAACTGAAGGGAACTCTCCCAGAATAAGCTGCGCTCAAGAGGAGATTCGAGGAGAGGATTCTCTCTCTCCGTGGGTTAGGCATGACGCGCGTAATTGTACCGAGGCGACAGAAGCAATGCGGGATTCGCATATCGAATGTTAACGGTACGCGGGCGCGAATACGAACCATTATCCTCGAACGTAATTGCACTGCACTTGGCTCGCGGGCAACGTCTCCTTCCCATTACGGTGCCGCCATGGTGTCATCCGGTACCAGCATCCGCAGTTCCACAGCGCTACCAGCGAGCGAAACGGAGTGTAATCGGGCTGCCGTCTGCCGACAGCATTCCCCGAGATTTTACACACACCTTACGTCACCTTCATCAGCAGGGAAGATTCCGAACACGTCACACATCCGTGAGATGTCGAAACGCGCGAGCCGGCTCTCTCGTTCTCTCTCGCGTCCGGGAATATTCGAGACGGTCTGCGCGTGTTAGCGAATTAAATCAAATCGCGTACGTTGAATTTAACGTTAATTAACTGGCCGCCGAGAGGAGACGAGCGGAACGCGGCGGACGGCCGCGGAGGTGAGACGAGCGAGGAGGCGAAAGAGTCTCGGGGAGAACGATTGTGATCGCCCGTCTTCGTGGTCCCTAATCCGCCGCTAGTCACGCGCGAACGAAGCGGTCGGAAATGCAGATAAGCCGAAGCCGGCGGCAAGTCGACGTATCTCAGAGGCCGCGGCGATGCGTCACGTCTATCGATTTGTGATTAAGCATTCGTACGAGCGAGCGAATGGAAGGGGAGGATCGCGGAGGAGCGCGCGGCGCGGGATGACGCGGACGACGACGTCGGTGGCGGCGGCGGACGAGAGAGAGCGAAAGAGAGGATCCGCGTGGTGGGGTCATCGCCGTCCGTCCGGTTGGCACACGTCACCGTCGCCGCCGCCGTCCACGTTCGTTCGGATGCGACGCGACGCGTCGCGACGCTAATTTCCTGTTTTTCGTGCCGCGCTAATGAAGGACTCTCTTTCTCACCCCCCACGTGCACACACATATTGTTCTCCCCCTCGCCACCTCCGCTAATCGACGGGCTTGAGAGCCTTCGAGAGAGCAGTCCGGGCACTCGAGGGGTTTTTTTTCCCTCCCCGACCGACCGATGCAAATCGCTTGCGAATATCGAGGTCACTTTGACCCCTCAACCTGCCTTTTTCTGTCTTGAAATTGATATCTGCACAGATACGCATCTCGTATTTTTTTAGAGGCTGATTGTCGTACAAAAAACATTTTTGTATAACATTTCTGTCAAGCTATTTCTCTATTGTATTCATTGTATCATTCAAATTGCCGAATTTAAGCGATTTTGTATTTTGGAGCGGAGAACAGAACACGATGCATCTTCCCTGATACGAGAACGAAGGGCCAATTTGTAAAACGCTAGAAAGACACGGCGGACTGCATTAGGAAACTTTTCTCGAGTCCCGACGACTTTAGCGCGCTTCGTTCTATCGTCACTTGGCTCGCGAGTTTCCAACCAATCTACGCTACCAAGTGAAAACGCTGCGGATGCATTTGTCCTCTTTCACGTTCGTGAGTCGATGAATCAGAACGACGCATGTTTTGCGAGAGAAAGAGAGAGAGAGAGAGAGAGAGAGAAATCAAAGTTAATGGTAAAAAATCAATTAGTACAAGAAATTACTTGATCGCTTTTAGAGACCTCATTGTTTTGCGATATATTGTATTATGTATGAGTGATTAACATAGCGTAATTAACATTTTATTTTAATAGAAGACTACCAGTCTGCCATAGCCGGAAGCGGAGTGGGATGGACAATCGATAGTTTATACGCTGAGATATAATTTAAATGTATGGTCCTGGCAGTACGTTTATCCGCGGATATATCGGATGCCATAGTAAATTTAGCCCCTGCCAATCCAAGCCGGCGAGAATGTCCGACCGGTAGATCGTTGACATCCCGCGGCTTAAATCGGAATTGCTTGCCTCCAAAACGTCCACGTTCCGACCGCTTCTAATAAAACCGCAGCGCGGCGGCTAGCGCTGTCGTGCATCGTTTATAATAAGCGAAGCTAAAGCTGGAGACGTGGCGGATTTTTAATCCTTTGCCGCTTGCATTCGCGAGTCGCCGGGCATGCAGTAAAATTATCGGAGCCCGACGAGTATGCGGAGAGCCGGTTTAGCTTCAACTTTAGGCAAGTTTAGAGAAACAAGGCGAGATAGGACATAATGATCGTAATAAATTGGCCGAGAATAGAATTCGCTTTACTCGTAAAAGTCACATTAAATATATTTTAGCTTCCAATTGACGTTCGCGAGTCTCACGTTAGATCCTAATAAATTCCAAATGAAGCTTTCTAAAAAAAAACCTATTATTTTAATTATTCGTTTAGATTAGCAATTGATCGATCGACTCGTAATTAGTGTCACAAAGCGTTTATAAATTTACGCTCGCTAATCGTCCAGGATACTATTAGCGACAGATAATAGCGACAATTAACAAGCAATAGCGATTTAGCGCAAGTAATGCAAAAAGATTGGATTCGATCTTCGTTGCATGCAGCGGCTCCCGAATTTCAACCGCGTTCAATTCGCCGTGATCGCTCTCTCGTCATCGCTCAGGACGGTCTGCGAGGAGCGTATCTCGACATGCGGCGGGGTATGCACGCACGCACAACGGGAGAATTCCGACGCGGCAGCGAAACACGCTCCCTGCGCCGCGGGCTTAAGCGAGATGAAACGAGATGAGAGCGCGGTCGCGCTGCAGCCAGCATCTCGGTCGCTCGGGAGAGGAGAGCGTGTTCGTTCGGTCCGTGAGCCGGGAAAATGGCCGTGTTATTAAATCGATCGGTGCTCCGGCCAGTGGGGAGGGGTCGGAGCCGGGCCTGGGGTTTAGGGCGAGGTGGAGAAGACGGGGCGAGCGACGTGCGTATTATAGATATACGTGGGGCTGATGAGCGCGCGCGGCAACCGACCGGTGGGAAGGGACCGAGGATTACGAGTGGTGGCCCTTACTCGCTCCGGAGAAGCGGCCAGACCTGCGTACATCCGATACTTTCGGCGCTTGCTCGCGCGCGGCGAAAACGAGCAAGAACTGAGAGAGCGAAGCGAAAGAGGGAGAAAAAAAAAAGAGAACAAGATGAGGTCTGCCGATGCGGAAGAAATTAACGCGATTCTTGGATTCTGCTTCGTTACCGAGAAGTCGGTAATCTTCCTTGGCATGTAACTTCAAAATAAAATGCACTGAACGTACGTTGTTTTTAAATTAACGGTGGGGTCGATCGCGAATCGTTTTGGGAGAAGAAAAAAGAATTTTGGTGGATATGATCCTATAGAAATAGAAATT
>VBVR01002382.1:12086-23029 GCA_011638315.1 Tetramorium parvispinum
TAACTATAAAATATAGTTAAATTATAGTTAATCCAACTATTTTTTTCTCTCAGTGTACATATGTACATACGTACGCGAAATCATTTACATCTGGACGCACTATCGAGTTCCCCACGATCATTTCACGACGCTAATTCCCTTGATCGACGTTAACGATCGCACGATTTTCCGCGATAAAAGCGCGACGTAGGAAACATGCGCATTTACTCGCCCGTAATTTTCTCGCGGCGGCGCGGCGCAGTCGGAACTGAAAATGGCCAAGCGCTACTCCCGACCATCGCGGAACAGCATAACGTAACTTCTCGTCGCTATTTTCGGGACGCAGAATATACGGCTGGAATTTTTTCGGTGCACAGGCCCCGACGACAGGAACGTGCCAGGAAGAAAATAGCCCGGACCAACGGCGCGTCGCGTAACGACGCGGATCTTACGGCCTGGAAAGACGACACGACGACCGAGCAACTTCCACGAAAATCAGCCCGCGTCGCTGCCGCGAACACGTGCGTGCTAGGAGTAACAATTAGATATGCTGTGTGTAGATAACGCGAGATATTTGCCTTGAAATCTCTCAGCAAGGAAACATGCTGGTCATTTTAATTATTCAGTTGAATCAACTTGGCATTATTAGTGTTGAAAATTAAAAGATATATCTATATTAAAAAAAACAATTATAATGCGAAATACATCAACTATTAAGAAGAGTCATTACACTTAAAAACAAAGTCAAAGAGTCAAAGGCCAAATAAAGTCAAAACAAAACAAGATTTTAACAATTAATAATTGATTGTCGTAATGAAAGCAAACAATGTGAATGTTACAATTTACAAAATCGCAACTATGTAATTATCTTCCTCACTGTGATATATAGATAAGAAAATAATTACATGATTAAAAAAAGATATATTAAACTCTCCAATAAATATAATAATCACAAAGGACAACGAATCATAAAATGATATTTAACTTAAAAAATATGACATACTTAATCAAATCATTCGGTAAAAGTTATTTCAGAAAATTAAAATTCTTTCCCTGCCACATCAATATTGACCTCGGGATTTGCCCAACGTCGCATCGTTGTTTTCCTATTAAACTCGCCATTATTTGTGCTGCGCCAAATTGAATATGGTTGAAAAAAAAAATCATGCGATTTATAGATCATAAATCTCTCCGCTAGCAGATGTTGGAATCGTGTTCCAGGTGTGTAATTCACGGCTGGGAAAGCAAAGGGTTATAAGTCGCAAACTCGCGCGGAAATACTGTTCTTATAAAATAAACTATTGTCGGCATCTGTGCGCGAGTGGAATAAATTCACTCGGAATCTCGACGGTTGTCTCATATTCCTTCTTCCTCGATATATATATATCTATACATATATGTACATACAACATTCAATGTACCTACTTATGACGCAGATAAATTATTCTTTTGCAACGTGACTCTTTCCTCCCTTGCTTATGAGGAGATAGAAATACATACACATAGAAACGAAGCTAATCTGTAATAATTAATGTACATATAATAAAAAAAATTTCACAAAGTTTACACCAATAATAAAATAATTCGATACAACACTCGTAACTCGAGTTTTCATCGGACAGAGAATTTTAGTATGCGAAATAAACCGTGAAAAATGAAGCATAATTTTTCAATTTAATATACTTAAACATTCGATGCGTTATATCAAATAAATTAAAATTAATGAAATATAATCGATTCGAAGCGTTTTAAGCGAAATATGAAGACACTATTGGATACAATATTGGTTAGCTCATTAAGCAAGATGTAGTATAATTTATCCATTCGCAGCGCGCGTAACGAGTTTTCACCCGCAAACGTGCGGCAGAAAATATCGCGCCTCTAGTAGTGCATTATTTCGCGCGTCACGAGCAAAATCCGCTTTGCCGAACGAGGTCTTAATAAACCGGTCCCCGTCCCCAATTACGGCTTTGAAACAGCCCGCTCGGACACGCGGCGTTCAAAAATTAATAAAAAATATTTAACGAGACCTTGCGCGCGCGGCGGCCAACTCTCTGGTGTCGTGCGTTACGATAATCGCGTTTGTGCCGGATGTGAAAATTACGATTTTACAACTTCGCCGCGCGGCGGATTATTATTTCCGAAGTCATCCGGGATCTCGAGCCGCTCTCTCAACTTCGCGCAAATTCCTCGCGTCGGCCACCGGCGTTGCCTCGCGCGCGAGTTTGTTAACGTATCGCGTTACGCCGTACTTGCCGTACCAATGTTTATAACTAGCGCGTAACTATAACTCGTATAATATAATTTACCGCGAGGCGAAACGCATTTTCCGTCCATTGGCCGGCGGTAACAAGTTACGACGAACAGTCGGGCGACATCAAACATATTAAAATCCACATCGCCCGAGCCATCTCCCTCCACCCCCTTCGGAGAGAATCCGGAGCGAGCGCTTTGACGTTCGTAAAAAAAACCGCAATTACTGCGTTCGACCTAATACAAAGTCGATACGAGGAAAGCCCGGGGTCGCTTTCGTCCGCTCGTTCTCTTTCCACCGCTTCGCGACGCGGCCTCGTCATTATTTCGGGTCATAACCGTCCAATCCCGATCGAGGGGGCGACGATTCCACCGCCGTCCTCCAGGGCTCTTTGTGTGACGAAGGGATGCCGGCGGATGATCGATCGAGAGATCGGAATGTCGGGACGGGAGTAGATAACGACGAGCGACGACGACACGATGGCTGGCTCGCCTCCAAATCCGTTTAATTTCGTTTACGGGACGCGAGGAGCGGCAACGGCAATCTTGCCGGCTGCTGCCCGTTTACCAGAATCGCGCGGATGCATCGCGATGGGATTGCCGAGATTCGTCGTATTCACGTCGAATCGAATCGACCGCGTTCAACGACGCCCGATCGACGTTTAAGCGTCAAACAGCTGATTGCACGACGCGGCGATGGAAAAAGGGTCATTTGAAGAAAAGTTATATTTTTAAACATTATATTCAAATCAATTGTAAATTCAAATTATACACTTTCATTCAACGATAACAGATTTAAAATATTTAAGTTTTACTAGCTGCCGATAATTAAAAAATCTAATAAATGATTCTTTTGTACAGAATCATTTATTAGATTATTTTTAATCATTTGTAGCTAAGTAAAACTAAAATGTTTTATTAGAAAACTCTTAGACTCGGAGATTTTTATATTATCATCTTATTTTTATATTTTAAAACAAGCAAGTCCCTCATAAAATTCATATTACTTTTTTCCGCAACTTTGTAACTTTTAATTAGTTATTAAACACTTAACACAGTTATTAAATACTTAATAAACGGAATGTCATGTACAAATACTGTCCCGTTAAATATTGAAGATCTCTCGCATGACGCATACGTAAAATCTTGTGGAATTTAAACTCGGATCATCCTAGTGAGTGGAGCGGCCGACATTAAGGCGGCCCTCAGGCTTAACTCGTTTCTGTGCCACCTAATCGCGTTAACTCTCGTAGGTCGCGTATTTCCTTCTTCGGATATAACCGGGTAAGCCGAACGCGTAAGTTTATTAGCCGTGACGTAAACTTGACGAAATTACTGTTAGGAGGTCCGCGGGGTTATCGATTCATCGACGGATGGTTAGGTCGGGAAAAAGTACGGCCGGGAGAAACAGCAGGTGGACAGACCGGACGAAATTGGAGAAGAAAATAGATTACCCGGCAATTCGTGCGCAGCTCGAGCTGCGAACGGGAAAGATATGCAGGGTAACACACGAGACGATATCTCATACGCGAATTGTGCATCAGCAAACTGCAGTATTCATTTCTCTCGCTGCGATTTGATTGCTCGCAATTAGTATTCTGTAAAGTCCCTATTGTTTAACTATGGAAATATGTACTGAAGTTTAAGTATAGTTTTCCGACACCCGGTAGAATTAGCCACGTGCGTAAGCATAACCGGTAAGCTACGATACGCAAACGGTATTATGTTACGTAAATAGATTAATAATTGATAGGTTAAGGGTCGTTTACTGGGTCGAAGAAGGTAATAAGTGGATTTCCTACTCTTCCTTTTCTCTCTTCCTTTTTTGAGACATTGAGTCTTTAAAAAGCTAGAAAACGTAGGTATTACTATAGCTGTGTTGTATATCTGATTACATTTAGATGTATATAGCAAGGTTGGAAATAAATTATTCTATGTACAAAGTTTCGTTTCCACAAACTTTTTAGCTTCAAACAGCTTAGCTCCAACAGTGAAATATATTTCGAACAGCTGTTGCTCTAAATCCCTTTAGCCAACATCATTTGTGCTGCTTTCAACGATGTCGCGAATCAATTGCGTGCAGAAACGGAGGAATTATCTCCTTAATTTAATTCAATTTGCCTAACGTGAACTTGAACGCTATGTACAATAGATGAGAATGAGAATGAACAGGATATTATCTGTCGAATCTGTTAACGCTGCTGTGTTACTTGCAATTTCGAATGGCAAAAACAATTGGAATCGAAAAATAATCACTCTACGACTTTCAAAGTTAAAAGTAAATGGCAAATCGTAAAAGAAAATGGCAAAAATCGGTATTACCTCACAATTCTTTCCAGCATCTATCTACGCTGTGAATATTTTCACTTGTCTCCGACGTGACAGAGGTACACGACGATTCTCACGCGATACCGTCCGTCCCGTCATCTCCCGTTCTCTCGAGATATAAGATCGTTCGACAAAGAAGGTATCATGAGCGTATACATCGAAAGGTATCGGTGGTTCAAAGTCCAGCTGAAGCTAAAAGTACATTGTGCGGCGCACTACGAGATGGTCATGGCACACGGAATATTCCCGCCGAGGCAATCCCACGAAAGAAATTTACGCTTACATAATTCACTGACTTAACGTTTTAAGACGTGGTGAAACGGGGAAGGCACGCGGGAGAGCGTATATTCTTGCAAGTCGATTGACATTTTTGTATTTCTCGGCTGGATGCGTTTCAGGGCACGAGAGTAACACACGTCGAGCGTCCCTTCGTCCGTGTGTGTGTGTGTGTGTGTGTGTGTTTGTGTGTGTGTGTCCCGTAGTTTCTCCTCTCCCTCTGTGCTCTCTCGCAGCCGTTTTTTTTCATCGCCTCGAGAGCCGCGTGTATATACGAATTCGAAGCACGGTAAACGCATTTATCAAGCTGCGCGAGCGTTATGCGAATGGAAACGAGAGAGCGATGAGCGCGCGTTCGTATCAGTGGCGTAGCTAGATTTCTTGCATTATTGCACATAAATCCATTTTATTAATTCATATATGCATTAGTAGACTATATAAAAAATATATAAATATAATATAATATATAATAAAATATAATATATTATATAATATATAATATAATATATAAAAAACATAATATATTGAATCTGTAGAATTAGAATTAATAGAGGCAATATCACACAAGAATAAAGGTATGAAAGTATGTATTTGTATGTGTACGAGCAATTTACGTAAGAAGAACGCATTGTATTTAATTAAAATATGTAATCAATCAAAAGAATTTATGATAGACAACATTGAATTACTAAATTCAATATTTGCTTTTAACAAAAGATAATAAATTATAAATTATGGGTCAGACTGTATTGACGTTAAAATGCCGATTTTGTATTCTAATATTGAATTAATTATTATGAAATCATATCAAACTTAAAATAAACACATTAATATCGATATAAATAAGCGTCAAATATTGATTTTATCAAACAATCCCCAATATAATCGAGTATTAATAATTAAAGTTACAAAAAAAATTTTATCTTTCTGCATATTTTGCGCGTTAAAGAAATGAGATTCGTGTCACCTGTAGTCCTAAGATTTTGTTTGTTCACGCTGCATGATAGTTACACCCCTGATTCGTACATAACCGGCGGCCGTGTGAGTCCGACATACATACTATCGCTCTCGCGCACGTACAAACGGGAGGGACGTCATTTGTGCCGAGTTAAAGTATGTACTCGCATTTACGCATTCTCTCATACCGGCCACGTGTGCACGCGTAAACGACAATAGTTTATGCCGTACGCATAAACTATGCAAATGATCTTTCTAGATATAATCTATGCAAATAACGCGCAATCTATGTAGATGCTGCTATAATAGCTGTAACTACTCGTGTCTTCCTTTTTTTTTTGACGTAAAATGACTCCCAAATTAAATAAAGCTGTTAATACAAGCAAATTTCTCTTTTTTCCTCTCAAAGAGATTAAAATTAGAAACAATTTGAGCATTTCCCCATTTTTATTGAATTGTTGTATCAATGGCGTAAATTATTACAATGCTTAATACGTTGAATGGATTATTTAACATTGAGTACACGATAAAAATACGAAACCGTAGCGCGTATTTTTACGGTGCATTTCATGCTAAATTAAAAGTCCAATTTCCACCTCGCATTTGCATCAATTGCATTCGATCGTACTTTTTGCGAAATAAATTCGTATTCCACGTTAAGCGCACGATATCATCATCAGAAATTTCCTCGAGTCCGAGAGACAGCGATATTTCATTTTCACATGCGGCGTACAATTCGGAGAAGAAACTGGCAAGAGCTAATACTCGAATTTTTTCGCGTCGAGTCCGCATAGAAAATACTGGAAATGTTTCACCAGGATTTATTGCGTCACTCACGTTTTAATCGCGTCTCCGTTCGCGTCTTCGATCGAGCCCGCCGGTGCGCATGGCGGCACGATGAGCTCGACAACAAACGAGCTTTAAGAGGAGACCATGGCTCGCCCGGCGGTGTTCGTGTCGGGTGTGGGTGGTAAAACCGTCAGGTCGCGAAGGGTCACAGAGCAATGGAATCGCAAACGAGCGACGAGAGAGAGGAGGAGGGAGGGGGAAAGAGGAAGGGCGAGAGACAGAGAACGCAACAGGAACACAAAGAACGAACGAGGCGGAGGGATGGAGAGAAAGAAGGAAGAGAGAGACAGTAATTTTTTCCTGCGCTCGATTCTTCGTCTTTTATTTCCCACGAATGACAGCGTTTTATTTGCGACGTACGACACAGGCTAACGATGATGCATGCGCGAGAGACAAACGTGCGCGATAAAGACCCCGCTAAGCGAAAAGTCAAAGTGTTGCTGATGAAGAAATGAAAAAAATAACATTCGAATTACCGCGGTGTTATTAACATAATGTGCATAATGTGAATATAACACTTTGTGAAATTTAATCCCATCAAAGACTTTCGCGAGAAACGTTACTTATTTGATCATCGAATTCTTCAGTAACATCATTATTTGTACGCAAAGTTCTCCACGTAGATTGTCACGACCAATTTGGCACATAATAGAGAGAGAGAGAGAGAGGGAGAGGGAGGGAGGGGGGAAATGTATGCGCACGTGTATTCCTTGCGATTATCACAGAAAGGGAATCAAGGGAAGAGAAAATAACGGAGACAGAGGAGAGAAACTGCAGTACAGCAGAGAAGTATCGTTTACCCGCATAGATCTTTCCGTTTCTCTCCTTTGCCTAAATGACGGCATCTTCTCATCTCACGGTGCACTCTCGCCGTAGCGCTGATACTGCCGCGAGTTCTCCGCCCTCGAGATATTAACGATGTCGAGAGGTCGACGTCGACGTCAAGACGAGGAAGTGGCGACGGCGACGGCGGCAATGTGGACGTGGATATATATCGCAAGCCCCGGATGGTAGCTTCAAACGAAAACTCTGCCGCGTCCAACGAGTTTGTATCGAGCGTAGGAGGTAAAAGCACCACGGGGTTGCGGATAGAGAAAGATAGGGACAGAGAGAGAGAGCGAGAGAAAAAGAGAGACGCGGATAAAGGTAGGACGTGAAAGAGAAGGCGAATGAAGCTTCGAATGAAACAGGACGTAGTGTGGGTCGACGGGTGCAAACGAGAGATAGCCAAAAGAAAGAGCGAGAAAGAAAGGGGAGGAGAGGAAGCGAAGAGAGCGTGATAGCGCGAAAAGAGAGCAAGAAAGAGGGACAGAGGCTTCTCGTAGCGCACGATGCTGCTGTTGCTGTTGCTGCAGAATGAGGCAGGGACGAGGGAAACGAGGAACGCGCGAGAGGGGTGGGGAAACTGCCGCAGACCTCGGTCTGCCCGTGGTAGGCGAGGTGAGGTGGCAATCAATAAATATACAGAACCGGCGAAGAGCGAGGGAGACGAAGAGGGTGGCCGAGCGACTGAGCGAGCGAGCAAGCGAACGAACGAACGAGCGACGACCGACCGCTCGAGAGTGAGAGGACGATGAAAAAGAGAGAGGAGAGACAGAGAGAGAGAGAGAGAGAGAGAGAGAGAGAGAGCACCTCGCTAGTTGCGTCCGTCCGTTCGTTCGTCCGTCCAACCGACCGTTCGTTCGTCCGCTCGTTCGTTCGTTCTTGCGTCCCCAAAGCCCTACGGACCTAAACCTGGAGTGAGAAAGGAGAAAAAGCGACGCGCCGGAGGATCGAGCGAGACGGCATGGACGAAAAAAGTCGCCGGCCAAGACGGAGACGGATGACAGCGATGGACAGGAAACTCGGCTAGCGCGGAGCAAGGGGAGGGGAAGACAGAAAACGCAGCAGAGGGCAACTTGGGAGAGGGAAAGGGAGAGGGAAAGGGAGAGAGAGAAAGAGAGAGGTTCCGCCCGAAGGACGAGGGGAGAGCGCGGCTCGATGGCGGTCCAGGAAATACGAAGAGGGACGGCGGGTCGAAGGTGAAGGGACGAAATAAACGACGAGGTCCCGTCTTCGAGAGCGACGAAGATCCTTCTGCCTAGCGAGGAAACGAGAGAGCCTTTCGGGATGAAATCGAGACGAGTCGAGAAATGAGGAGCGCAGAATGCATCCCCGGCTGCATTAACGGTCGATTGTTTCATTCTTAGAATGTGGAAAGCGCACGTGACTTATCAGACAAATAAATGTGTATCCTTTCATGAATCATAATGTAAATTAGTTTTATATTCACGTGTATCGCTATACAAATTACGTTGTATAAAAATGCGATTTCTATCTGTTATCATCTGTACAAAGAGAAACTCATTTTATAACTGTTATTGGCAGTATTATCACTTTCCTTCGATTTGTATATTTTTGTATAGAAAGTGGGATAGTTTGCAATTCTGATTGATAAATGTTTTAAAATTAATTAAAAAAAAGAGATGTAATTCACGGAGAAGAAAATTGTGCTAAAAAATTAGACTAGATACAAATCTGAAAATAATTATGTTAAATTATCAAAATAATTATACAGAATGCTCGAGCATGACTATAATGCTGCAAAAAGTTTTGACATTCCAGCAAACACACTCGAGCGTCCAGTATAATTATTCAAATGGTCCAACATAATTATTTTCAGATCTCTATTTAGTTAAATTTTAGCAGAAACCGTTCTTTCCATGTGTCAACGAGAGAAAATAAAAAAAATATATATATAGATAAGTATCCCTACAACTGACGTAGAAAATTCAAGATTAAATAACTTTTATAAAGAACCATTGAGATATCTCAATTTGTCAACCGATTCCATTTCTCACACTTAAATACGGCTCGCATTTGGGCGAGGGTGAAAAAGTTTAGGGCAATGTATCTAGAAACGACGCTCGGAACGAGTCTGGGCGAGGAGCACGAGTTCTCTCCTTTGTCGCGAGGAAGCAACCGAGGATCGACGGAAGGAGCCTCGATAACCTTGGAAGGAGAGAAAGGCTGGGTAGGATGTGCGCGCGCGGGACTAATTGATTTCGGACCGGGGCGGAGGGGAGAGAAAGGAGGCCCTTCGCTCGTTAAGGCGGCACTGATATATATCGCGTTGACGCGCGAGAGCGTATTGGGGCCCGCTTTGCATCACGCGTCCGGCTTTCGAACGACCCTGTAAATCCACGGCAAGTGCAACGGTGTCGTAACGGTGCGGCATATACGCTCACATAGGGAGAATAATCGTAGACCATAAAATATAATATATATCTTACTTGATCCTCCATTTCGTTAGAGAACTTATTCATACGACGAGCCTTATCATCCCTATTCTTCCATTAGTTGAAAAAATAGAATATATATCTAAATTAAATAAACGTGAAAAATGTAGTTGTAATGTTTCGATTAAAGATAAATTGATAAAAGAAAACAAGAGAGAATGTCAATATCGGGACGTAAATTTTCAGAGAAAGAAAATAAATATATAGACTGACTCACGATAAGTTTCGATTACAACTTGAGAAAGAACATCAAAGATGTGCATCTACGGGAAAAAAAGTTTGTCGCTTTTACTTTTCAAATTCTTCGTTGCACCTTTCAATTTGTCAGTTTATGTATTCACGATCCGATCATGCGAAGCCGACTCGTCGCGGAAACGTGCTTCGGCGACCGAAATCGGAATCGCCGGGAGTAAACTTCCTCCTGGACAAGCACCATAACTCACGCCGACAAATATGCCGTCGGAACTCGCGCATACCCCCTCGAAATACCGAACACGCGCATCCGCAAGCCCTCCGTTACACGGAAAATATTTGCACGTTTTATCTAAACAATATCGCATACGATCGCGCGGATCAAATAAAAACCGGTGCATGCTGCCGCGACCGGGCGCCGGTTAAATTAGAAAAACAAAGCGGCAGGGTATCATCGGCTTCGGAAACGAAACGGAAGGACTTGTTACGAGATGCAAACGAGATCATTAGTTAATGAACAAATGCCATTGTTGTGCCGTCGATACAAAAGTCACTTGCATTGTCCATCCGTCCGCGCGCACGCGAGGTTCGCTCCTTCCGAATCTGTTATCCCCCGACGCTACGCTATTTTTTGTTCTACGCTCTTCTCTCCGCCTGTAATTAACTGTCAGACGGAGTTATGTCGCAAGATAACCGATTACAATATAGATGTAGGATATTTTACAGATAGAAGCTACTATAGAAGCTTGGCGCTGAAGAAATTCCCGACCATTAGAACACGGAGAGCGTTTCCTATTATCGGACTTCTCCCCCCCCCTCCTTCCCCCGACC
>VBVR01002383.1:0-23020 GCA_011638315.1 Tetramorium parvispinum
CTATTAGATATTTTGTTATTATTAATAATATAATTATTACTATTAGATATATTATATTTTTCCAATTGTATCACCGATCTTTCGAAGTAAATTTCTTAGCATTTGGTCATTATTAAGAGTTTGCAAGATTTTAAATTAGTTTTAATATTATTTAGCTTAAAAACTCGTTTTAATATTAAAAAGATAAAAGTCAAGTTTCAAAGAAAGGCTAGAAATAATTTTTCAATATTTCTAACTAAATATTCTTTATATTTTAGTCAATTCGTAAAGAAGTATATCAAGAGTCAGATTTACTGCAAAAAGATGATCAAAGCGAGATCAATTTGAATCTCATTTAAAAAATCGTACAAAAAAAATCGGACAATTCAGCCGCTCGAGACTACATAGCGGCCATTATCAATTTTGCACGAACCATTTGCGTGCACGGTAAAAAATTCTGAATTTTTCCAACGTCTGCGATATCTCTTACAATGGATGTAAAACGAATGACCAAATTTAAAAGTATAATCCAGACCTTTTTCTACATGAAGCATGGCTTGTAATATTTGATGAATTTTAAATATTCTCTCTTTTAAGATAGATTATTAAAAGATATATAAGAAATACTATTTAATCCGCAATCGTCGAAACAAAAAAGTTGTAGAGATATAATAGGCACTCTTTACTTTCATGAGTAAAACAAATGCACGACGTAAATCTGATTTCGCCACCCTCTCGAAGTAATATAAACGCAATTGCCGGTTCCAAGTTTGAGATTTCAGTCGTTACTTTCGTCTCGGTCGTCACTTTTTCCTACCTCTCTTATATACCATTCTTCCGACTTCTGACACGCGTTTCAATTGGGATGGTTGCCAAGGAAACCTAGGAGCCGGAGTGTCACATGGACTATTGAAGACATTAAAGGGGACACCTCTCCATTTCGCGGAAAACATTCAAAATGTGTTAGAGACGAATATGATTTACGAATGTCTAACGAGAATCTAACGTAAATTTTTTAATTTTTAATATTTAAGTCTAATATTAATATCTCGCATATTATTTTATATTTCTAGGTAAATTATATTTTCTTTTTGATAAAAACAAATATTTTAACTGATATCATTAAATAAATGAGATAATTTAATAATTTTCTGTTAACAAAAACTAAAATATTTATTTTAAATTATTTAAAAATTTAGCCTGTTATTGTCAAAAGATTAAAAATATAAAATTTAAGATTAATAACAATTTGCAATTTAACTGACGTTTTTAGAACGTGAAAATGTTTAAAAAAAATAAATAATCAAGTATCCTTTTATTAAATTAGAAGTAGAAAAAATTATATTTTATTAATTTTTTAACTTAATACGTATTCTTATTTAATCTCACGTGTGCGAAAATATGTCTTTTTTTCAATCATCGATGCCTGCTCTACTTTGTGGAATTGCGGAGGTGGGAGAAAATCAGCCCGAGTACATCGCGCGGATCATCAAGCGAGTAACGACGCTTGAAGTCTACCAAGAAGAACTTGTCGAGCGAACTACGGAGGGAACCGTTTCCTCCGCTTTTCCGGCATTTCAAAGAAGCAATTTAGCGATTTTTCGTGGCAAAGCGCCGTCGAGGAAAATTGGCGTACGAGCGGCCAATCAGCGGTGTTTCATGCAGCCGCCACGACTCAAAGAAATTCTTTCAAATATTTCATAGGTTTCTCGTACTTACGATCTACGAAGACAGCTTACTACCTTTACCAGTGATTTTCTTTGTACTCTGAAAACAAAAAACATTGTTTATATTAATAAAATCTCGATATTATAAGTTATAATTAAGTATACAACATGTAATTTAATTGTAAAAATATAAATGACAAAGTAGTTAATAAATTGTATAAAGGAAACATAACCATAAAAATACAACATAAACCATAAAAATTTTAAACAATAAATAGTAAAACAATAATAAACAATTACATGTTGAGAACAATCTCTACATATATGTTATTATTTAAATGTATAATGTTTCTAGAAAAGAAATGAGACTTATACAACAAATAAACACAATAAATACATTTTAATGTTTATATATATATATATATAGAAATATGTATTTTAACATTTTGAAAATATCTTCTGTAGCAAAATATAGAGTGCAGGACATGTCAATAATAAAAGACGTCGACTGAGAATGACTGTTTCATAGGTTGGTAAATCAGATATTTCGATTTGTAAGCTTCTGAGGTAGTGGCGATTTTACATCCTTTTTGATCTCTTGCTCATTTTAGTATAAGCGACATACGGTTACAGTTTCACGCACGGTAAAGTAGAATTTTTTAATAAATATTTCTTTTTTAAATTGCTTATAATTATTACTTTAAACAAATTTTATAAAAATTATTCCTTAATGAAAAAAGGGTCATTCAATAATTTTGTTACACGTTTATAAATTATTATGAAAATAAAAACTGTTTGATTGTGATCTGACTGTGAATGAGTGTCGAGTAAGCATCTTCAGAAAATTAATTTTTTGTTATATTTTGAGAAATTTTAACAAAAATTTTTTTAATGCTTGTATAATTAGAAAATACCAAAAAAAATTACAAAATGAGCAATATGAATTACCTCAGCTAGATTACTAGATAACTGTATCATTCTTTAGTCTCTTATAATTAATAACTCAGGAAGTAACGCAATGTGATTTTAAAAATATTTAATACAAAATTAAATATTTTAATTGATGTTAATATTTCATCTATTTTAATCTATGATCAATTTTATTAATACAAAATGCAACAAGTAGGTTTTCCTTTTCCACAATCTTTCTCTATTTTTTTTATCGCGAAATGATTAATGATCTATATGTAAAAAAGCTTCCCCTTTAAATCTAAAGTCATCTGGTTTGTGGACATTAGCCCTTTTATGCATATGCTCATCTATTTGCACAAAGTCACGAGTTTTCTCTCTTGGGGTCTCGCGCACACGTCTCCCTTTGGCCTACAAGCAAATAGGATCGAATTTCTATGTTGAACGTTTCATGATTGATTATCTGAATATATGATATCGTAATGGAACTGTACTGATCACATAGATATACGGTGCATGTGGAGTGATGCATTGATGCATCGACGTCATAAGTGTGAGAAGCGGGAGAAACGTATTTGCTGCTCAAAAGGATTGGTTCATTTAATCTCTGAAAATTAACAATGATATAATTCTGAATACGTGACACGAGAATTATATAATTCATTAAGAAATTTAGATCTGTGAAGTTGGCACTCCGAAACGCATTTTTTACAAAATTGATATAGTATTTAATTATCTACATTTTTTGCTAGGATAAAAAAACGATTATTTATGAAAAAATGTAGACAAATTATAGACAAGCAAATACCATATCAATTTTGTAAAAATTCGTATTTCGAAGGGCTAACTTCACAGAACTGAGAAATTTATCTACTTTTACTATCATGTTTTCCGATCAAAGTTTCATTGAAAATTTTATCTTTTTTATGCTAAATAAATCTTTTATATTTTTTATCATGCGACCATATTAATCAATGAGGGATAATTGTATGGATTATCGCATCAGATTGGAATCTATCGCAAGGTGCATGTTTGGAACAGGACTGCAGGTTGCACTTCGTTTAGGTGGATACAATATGGCCACGTGAATCTTATAAAATTAACAGTGACATTCTTATCAGCTTGTTCCCATGGCCCTTTATGGCACCAGTAGCACCATGAACGCGATTACACTGATGTAAATCGTCTATGTGGGCAGCACTTGACTGCCAGATGACCCGTCGTGTTCGCGCGATAACCCAAAAGGCGCCCATGGCTTCGCTCAAGCTGTCAGAACTCACCTATTTATAAATGCCATTTCGCCATATTTCCGTATTGAACCGCGAACTCACAAGAGGCATCTGGATCAAATTTAATTCGGCGGAAATCGATATCGATCGTAAGGCATTCACGTAAATGCACGCAGTAAATACGCTAGTAGCAAATACGCCATGTAAACAATATATGTTTGATTTTTTGTAATAATAATTGTAATAATAACAATTTTATGGAGTGCAATGATAATAGATTAAAATAAAATAATAAAAAGTAATGAATGCGATTGCAAACAAAGTCGAGGCTACAGCTAATGATTCGATGTCGAAATTTCATAAACGTTGAATTCTTTAAAAATTATTGTTTTCTCTCAATATATTTATGCACATTGTATTATAACTTTATGTTTATTTAATATCAGTTTAAATTAGATTATAGAAATATAATTTGCTTAATATAAAGATTGTATTCATCAATCTTCTAAAACAAGATAATTTGAAATTTAAACTTTTGCTAAATATATGATTTGATATCTCTTATAATATCCTTATAAATAATTATAAAGAAGAAAATTAATTATTCTAAAATTATTTCTATATTAAACTTTATTTAAAAATCAAGATAAAATGATTTTCTAACTGTAGTACAGAAAAAATACAACATTTTCACATTTGTATTACACATTTGTATTTAATAGAAAACTGAACATTTTTCATAATTTATTGACAATATACACAATTCTGTTCCTATTCAGCAATACCATCTGATTGAAATTAATTTATTGCACAACTAGCGTCTGCACTTGAAAGTCAGAGGAAAAAAACTTTCCGAGCCACTTTTCCACATAACATACGCGGAAAAGTGCTGCACGTATGTTACGATGTTTCCGCAAAGACCACTTGAAGCAATTTCCGCTCTCTTGTACGGCGCTTATTATTTCAAAGGGAAAACTTTAGCTAAAAACTAAAAAACAGCTGCCAATATCGTAAGCTTATTCTCTAGCTAGCGTATTTCTAGCTTAGCTTTAATCGCTTATGTATATGTAATAATTAAAGAATACATTTTTTATTAATTGCTTTGGTATATTATTTCTTTTGTCAACGTTAGTTACCTTTGCCGAGATTCAGCAATTTAATTTATTAACATAATATTTCTTAATTTTTTTAAATAAATGATATAAAAGATGACTGATGAAAATATCTCACCTTTTTATTATGTTATATGCAATAAAAAATATCGTATACATAATATAAAAAGATAAAAATATATTCCGTTAAATTAGTCTTTTATCAATCATCATCGTATCAATTCTAAATTAATCGATATTGATCATAGAAGAGGATAATAAAATTTAAATATTTATTATTAAACGTAAAATTCTAGGAGGCTATAATTAATTGGCTATTTAAAAGAATCCAAGTGACTTAATTGTTGACTTAAATCTATGCTCTCATTAACAGAATTACTATAAATCCGAAAATAAAGACTATAATGCGATTTTAATTACTCAAAATTTTCACATCAAATAATTTTCTTTCGATTGCACCTACCACAGTCGCTGCAGATTTTGATCCATAGGTACCTGTTCCATATAATTCACGTACTGCATTTGATAATTGGTGGGAGCAATGTAATTTGAAAACCCATACTCGCCATTAGAAACATCCATAGACATTCGCCTATCAGTCATAAGCTGTTTGTTGTCGGGTTGAACAGTTTTCAGGTCTGGATACGATACGGCTTCGTTGACATTCGCGCATGTCTTAAATTCCGTCTTGATTAATCGATTGCAATCGTGTACATTCGGCGAAGCTTCCGTCACGAAATTGCTCCTGTATTCTGAAACGTGTTGCCTATCCGGCATGTCGTTCAAGCTTGATCTTCCGGGCATCTCTGAATTTATTTCCTGTTTGTATTCCGGGCTGATATTGGAGTCAATCCTCACCTCGTTCGCGTTGGATCTGAAGTCCGGACTGAGACGAATATCGTTTGTCCTAAAGTCCGTTTGTATCGGAGCGCTTAAATCTGATCGGATATTTGGCCAGTAAGGCGTGTTGTAGGACTCTTGTACATTGGGTTTACCGTCCTTAATGAGAATCGGTACGGCGATCTTTTTTAAGGGTTGATTCTTCATGTTCTGTGCCTGCAGTTTCTCGGCGTCCTCAATCCGGGCGCGTTTGTTCTTGTAGCGGCGATTTTGGAACCAAATCTTCACTTGAGTGCTGGTTAACTTCAGAGTCTGGGCCAACATTTCTCTTTCAGGTGCGCTCAGATATCTCTGCTGCTTGAATCGCTGCTCCAGTTCATAAACTTGTGTCTATAAAGAGGATTATGGGATTACTTATAAATTATTAAGCATTTCTGCGCTTTTTAATATTTTATTTTAAGCGTAATATTTATGATTGTCTACAAAAAATAATCTCAAATTGGAATTAAGTCTGTAAATAAAATCATTTTACTAAATTACTGTCCAAATAAAATTGAATAATTTTAAGTTATCTATTAAATATAAAGAGAATTAAACCTACTTGCGAAAACAACACTCGTGGCTTCCGTTTCGTTCTTTTACCTGATTGACTTTTGCGCAGTTCTGTTTTGCTTGACGTAACAATATTACCTAAAAATAATTTATTATATAGGTATTAAACACAAAATTTATTATTATTAAATTTTCATCAATAACGCTACAACTCGGAACTATAAAATATTTAAGAAGTAATTCTAGCAAAACATATTTTAGAAGCGATCCTCAAATTGCGCAATATAATTTCTAAAATTTAACATTAATTTTACTTCTTTCAATTTATCTTTTAATACAATATTTGTTTCTCATAAATTAATACTATGTAACAAGAAAAAATGCAGGTATTTGTTGCAACAATTTGTAAAGAGATCATGATACGAAAAATCCTCTTTGTAAATCATTTTCTATCATTTATCACAATTATATTATTGCCATTTAAGATGATTGTGAAAACACAAGAATGAGAGACAAATCATGATAACATAGTTCCATTGTTGTAAAATTATTATTGTATAATTACAAATCATATCTTTAAATCAAACCTTTATAAAATAAAGTAATACTTACCGTCTTCGGTAATAGAAGTCTCTTGATACGGCGGTACCACCTGACTCAATTGGTGAACGTGGTTGAGATCCGAGTAATGTTGATAGCTAGGCATCGGTTGATCCTTAAATTTATCAATTTCCCAATTGTTATCTGGGACAACGTTGTATGAATAATAGTCTTGATGCACATGTTGTTGTTGAGCTTGATTTTGATGATGCGCGTAACAATCCATGACACCGAGTTGTTGATCCTCGTTGAGAATATCACGAACGCTGAATGGAGTCGACACCGACGAGGACAACATTCTAAAGCATTTTTCGATTTTCAATCGAGTCGTCAAATGTCACTTCGTCATAAAAAATTCTCAACGCATTGTATTTCTTCTTAAACAAATTTCATCTTTTCAATTCAGCAACTAAAGTCTTGCTTTCACTTTACAGAGCTGGAAACTCGTTACACCATCGCGATTCAATTGTTTAATCGTATTTCCTTAAATGTTAATTTAATAAATGTGCAATAAACTGGTTTCTTCCTTCGTAGAAATCTTGATAGCTTCGCTAATTGTCAAACTTGATTGTATATTCGTATATTTATCAAGAGTCTTATTATATATATAATTATATATATAATTCACACATAGAAATCACACATAGAGTCTTAATATATATGTAATTCACACATAGAAATCTCGATAGTGCGCTCACGATGTGAACGATCAATTTAATTGTGAAATTATGAAAAGACTTTTAAATTTGCACGTGGAAGTCTTAATATTTCGTTCGTGGTCTTATCAAAATTTTATATCAGCACATGTCACTGTGTTCAACGATATATACACGTATCTGTAAAATTAGCGAGAGCAGCGAACAATCGTTTATCGATGCACTATCCCTGTTTCGGGGGATGGTCACGGTTGAGTGGTCGAGTCGGAGGGCAGACGTATAATGTGACTTGGTCTTGCAAGGGAGTCAAGTGTTGGTCCCGTCGCACAAGAACGTCATGGCGATATATTGATGTGAGTGTGAGGATGCGTTGGTGTATGACTAAAGATTTTCACTACCACTGTTACGTACAATTTTAACGGTAATTCCGTGTATTGAATTTTTACAGAATAATTCATTGGGAAATGTATAGTTATTTTAAATCACTGTAATTGTTGCAATAGCATTTTTAAATTAACATTAGAAGACATTAATTCTTTAGTAACTTCTAAATATACATATGTACATTAGAATAGATCCAATAAGATAATTAATAAAAATGTATAAATAATAAGCATTAATGTGTAATATGGAGTTTTAAATATCACAGAGTTTTATTTAATTCAAAAGTGATTTAAGATAATTATTAAAATTTTAAATAAGTAAATTGTCAGTAACTTCTTATAATTTTTCCACGGTTGCATAATGTAGAATATAATGATTTCAATTTTATATTTAAATCAAATCACAAAATATTTTAAATCAAAATTGGTTATAATTCAAACGGTTGAATCAACTTTAATTGGCCGATTAAAAAACTTTCGGTCCCCAATTCTTCTTGTCAGAAAACGCGTGAAAAAACACAATCGAAATAAGAGCAACGTATAATAATTATTGGTCTCGGAAGTGTCTGAATAATTGAGAAGACGGCAAAATATCTTTTTGCGTCACGACAACCATAGCCGTTAGTAACGTAAGGCGGAGGAGAGTACGAAAGACCCGCCTATACGAGACGAATCCGACCAATCGAAACATGCTGCGAGTCGTGTTTCTAAAAGCAACGATTAAACGATCATTTGCGCAATACGTTCCCTCTCGTTCTCCTTCGATTAATCATCATCGTTTTTCCTGGAAGCAGCGCGCAGTGTAATTAATTAATATTTTTTCTCGACCATCGTGCATGTCCTCAAATAGCCATAAAACTCATTGCAAATTAACAAAAATTAAAATAGAATTGTGATAGAATAAGTATAATAATAGATGTGTCATATTTCATTACACGAACAAAAAAGTTAAATAAATTTTATTAAATAATCCATAAATCTGTTTAACGATCTTTCTTTAACTTGTACTGCTTATTGTAAAATTTTTAAAAATATCATTAAATTTGCAACATAGCCACGGATTTCAACTAACATAGCATTTGCTCTATATTCTTTTATTTGAACTAAATTAAACTAAAAGAAAACTTTATAATTAACAATTAAATAAAAAATATTTATCAAATAACGGTAAATAATTGAAAACAAAATAAATATTTTAAAACGATAGGGAAATTTGTTCTCTGTAGATGCTCTCCGTCGGCGCTTGTCAACTAAGAAACGGAAAAGACTCAAATTAATATGATTTCTGTTAGAACAGAAAACGTGAAACGACCCATCGTCTAGACATCCAGATACACGCAATTGTCTGGGCCACTTACGGAAAAACGACAAAAGTCCCGTTCGATGCGTTTGAGTGCAGAAACGCATAGTCGAGCTGACCTCTTCAATAGAGAGCATCTTCATCTGCAGTCCTGTAAGTCTGCAAGCTCGGATACGCAGACAATGTTAAATAGTGCGCGTTTCAGTTTTCGCTGTTTACGAGTCTTAAAATGTTGTCTTTTACACATAACAATATTAAAAGAAGTATATTTTTCATTCGTTCAATATGACTCTTGTATCTTTAGCTGAATTTGTTATAAATTATTGTAGTTATATTTCATGTCGTTATAATCAAAGAATAAACGTTTATAAATTAATTTCATATTTCAAACGTTCATAAATGAATTGTTTTGGTCGATTTCCAATCTGTGTTAAGTATATCCTTTTAACTAACATAAATTTGTATGAGTCATTATATAAAATTAATTGATTTGTCATAAAAAATAAATTTTTTTAGTGGCAAAATTGATATATTATAATTTTCTTGTTACTTTTCAGCAGTTTAAAAAAATTGATCTCGTTAATTAATATTATTCAAATTTGATGAAAAACGATACCCTAATATTACCGTTTATATTGAAAATCTAAGGAAGAAGGGAAACTTGCGATGATTATATTGTTGACACTAACTGACACCATTTCTTTTACACAATGGGCAATCTATATTACCTTCTCAGGTAACACCTGTGAGACTTTTTCCGGCTCATTACAATAACGTTCATCTGGCATTGTCTAATAATGTGTAGCAGTCATCGATAGTATAGTGAGAAAAAGAGCAGATTCCGAAAATGCAGACAGCTCATCATGGGCGGCATAGGACCCCCCACGTGCTTGGCCAATACACGCCACCGTGCGAGATTTTTCTATAAACTATACACGGATAGGGCATTTGAGGCCGCGGCTATTTAGATGCGAGACGACAGCACAAAGGGCCCATTTATGCAGCAACATGGACGGGTCGTCTTGCAACTGGACACCGCATTATCCCGAGATCTCTTTTCACGACCTCAGTTTAACGTGCGAGTAATCAAAGTACATTGATTCTGCTTATTTTGAATACCTGATTTCTCGATCAATTTCAATGTATCATAAAATAAGGCGAATATAATAACGTATGTCTTGATCAAGCTATCATAATTAGAATCCAGTATTTTATGGTAATTAACTTTCACTTTTAATGATTAGCATTTTTTAAATTAAATATGAATTTCGTCCATTTATCCATCATTTATCGATCATCCATTTTGTAAATGAATATATGCAATGCTATATTAATTTTGTAAAAATTCACATTTCAAGATACCAATTTCACAAATACATCTTATATACATCAATCTATATCTTATATACATAATCCTTACATACATAAAAAGCTGTATTTGATAAACCGAGATTTTACATTATTTCATTAAATCGAAAAAATTGTTTACAAATTGTTCCATGACAAATTTAGTTACATGTAAAATATTTCAAAATGTTACATATTCTAATTATAATAAAATAAAAGTTTTTTCGGTAAAAATTTTATGAGAGTAAATCGAGAATTATTAGTTAATAGATATTAAGATATTTATTACATTAAAGTTATGATTTTTTTACTGCGAGAAATTCATTCTTGATATACTTGTTCATTTTATCAAAAATAACGTTATCTGTACTGTCGAACTAAAAACAAATGAAAGTTAGTTAAAAGATTTGTGAGGACGCTCACACGGCGCCTTCGCAGGACTCTCCAGACGCCGGCGCTTCTTTCCCACAGTTAAGAAGGCGCCTGCCTTGCTATCTTTTGGCGCCTACTACGCATGAAGCCTAACGTATGTCCACGCACGCGTCGCTCTTGTGCGTGTATATAATTACATGCGTGACTAACAGGGCGCATTAATAAGATCGCGTCAGTTAACAAGAAAATTTTATGGGAATAAATAGGAATAAAAGTTTTATGATATTTTCTATATTGACATTCTCTTCGCACTTGATTATTTTTTCATTTTTGACTTATGTCACATGATTTTCACTTTGCTTTTTTAAACAATTGCTGTGCGAAATGCCTAAAAAATATTAATACAACTATAATCCGTTTAGATAAAAATATTAAAAATCTGCGAAACAAAGTAAAATAAAAAAAATATATATATATAAATTGTAGCAAGATACACGTATATATGTGTATATGTCTAAATGCGCTGCATCAAGTTCGAGTTTCGAGGGGGCGATTTTTCGAATTCCAGCCACGGGCACGTCAAGGGTTCCGGGCGCCTCTAGAAGCGCGTCTGGATTATGTTAGTTTCGACTCGTCGAAGTCGCGCAGTCAAAAAGGGCCAAGGAAGATCTCCTCCTCCTGATACCCGGGGAAAAATGCATTGTTTTGTTTGCGCTTTAACTCCGTTATCCGAGAGTCCTAATACTGACAGCAAAATCACCCTGTCGAAGTTATGTACACGCTCCTTCTCTGTTCCGTGTCAGATGTCATGGGTAACGGGACAATTAGCTTTCAATTCTCAGTAATCAAAAAGTGACATTTTTCAAAATTGATGCCTTGGGGATTCCCAAGACTTAATTTGAAAATAAAGATTGTAGAATAATTCTTTGATTTAAAATTAAAGACATATTTGTCAGATTGCAAATCGTAATTGACACCTAATGTATCACATTATTTTCATATAAATATATTGCAATAATTTTTAATTATATTTTAAATTACAAAATATTGATATTCTGAGATTATTTTGTTTCTAAGATTGTCACACTTGCTTGTTATTTAATACTTTCTCCGCAAAATTGTAATTAGAATATGTTAATTTTTTTTTCAAATTTTAAAGTGCTTTGCGATTAAGGAGGAATATCGTGAGAAAATGACGATTTTCTAAAGATAAACCAGTCCTTCTCTTATCTTTAAGATTATCAAGTCAACAAACTTAATTTTGCTTATAATACATTTTTCTCTTTATATTGAATTTACAATTCTTTCTTGACTAATAAATATTTAGCTGTTTCATTATTGTATTTTTGAATGGTTTATTTGAAATGATTTAAAATGTTTAATTATTTTATGATAAGTTTATAAATAAATCCAAGATGTAAGATTTACCGTAGTATAGCAATACATAATTCTTAATAAATCATACATAAAAAAAGAGAGCATATTGAAATCGCAAATTAAAAAATTATAGTAATTTAATTTTGTTACATATATGCATTTTCTATATAAAAAAGGATAACAAGAATAATCTTCACTATTTAAGTATGTTTTGAATATAGATAAACAAATATAACATGTAAAATAATTTTCAGTTGCAAATTAGAAATGTGATGAAAAGAATATACATATATGCGTTATCGGTAAAGTATCGATAGTAAAAGTGTTGGTAACTCGTCCTTGACTCTAGATAGATTTCTTTTGAAAACTGATAACTTCATTATTATAATTAAAATATTACAAACGTGAATTTAAATGTAAAATGTTGAAGTCAGTGTCAATAAATAATTAGAATTAAGAGAGAAAAGATTAAGCTTTTTTGCGTATACACAGATACGTCTTATTAATGTTTCAAAAATATAGATATAAAAATTATTAAAATTTCTTCATCAGATATTTCTTTATTAAATTGTAAATATAATTGTTATAATTTTATACTATAAAATATAATAAATTTTCTGCAGTTGATATATCTCCTACATTTTCTATGTTATCAACGTTAGATATGTCCAGCAAATCGGTACTCTATATAGATTAAATTAAAGATATATATTTTCTTTTATATATTCTTTGATGTATATACAATTTATAAATATATTCTAAAAATATTTTATAAATACGTATAAATTTTGCGTAGCAGAGTTGTTACCATAAAAAGAAGAGTAGTTTACTAAAAGAACAGTACTTATCTCTGTCGATAGATGGCATATATTGCCATCTTTTATCGCAACATAAGATATTCTATAAGTCAGTATTATAAACAATTTTATAAATATTTACAGTTTTTGTAAATCTATATATAATCACACGTTTTAAGCCGTTTCCAAAAATAATTAACTTTTTATATATAATAATTAATATATGAATATGTATACATATAGTGAGTTTCAAAATTATACATATGGATATTTTGTTATTTATATTGATAATTTTCTCTCATTAATTATTTATTATTCTATATTCTAAAATTAAAAGCAACTTACACCACTGTAAAATGAAGAATCTGTGCTCGATTTAGAATTATCTAAAATTGCACTCAATTTCTCTGGGAAAAGATAAAATATGATTAAATCCAACCTAACGTCAAGCGAAGAACAAACCAAATTATACGCCGTAAACTTTAATTAAGATTTGCTGAGCTCCCTCCATGTGCGTAATGGCGAGCTCTCGGCGCCGCAAATTTCTCAGCCGCGGCTTTAATTATTCTTTAGGGCCACATTCATCTGCCAACATCCAGAGCGTGAGGGAAGGGGGCAGTATGAGAAAGAGCGAGGAGAATTTTAATCTGATATCCACCTTTCCTCTTCCTGTCGTGCCGTTCGATCGTTTTTTTTTTTTTTACGCCGACGATCTTTCCCGTGCCTATTTTTCGTGATTTATGATCCTCGGAAATACGGTTCCGACTTCTTCTTGCTACATCAGGGCCGAATGGACGAAACGAGCGCCGTACTAATTTTGTAATATTAGGCGGTCACCGTTGAAAATTCATTAACGTCCGATAACGCAGCCAATTGAGATATCGACTTTTCTGATGGAGGCCGCTTTCTGTCAGCCGGAGCATAGGTCGGTCGTTTCTCTTTTCGATAATGTCCGCTTATTGAATTTCTCGAAATCCGAGTTCCTTATTTATGGGACGTACCCTTCCGACGGGATCCGATTTTGTGCCCATATCGCGCGTTCGTTGTTTTAGATTAGCTACGAGCGGGAACATATTTCTCCTCGGTCTGGCATTTCGCTGATCAATAATGCAGCCGGTTTCCATCAGATTTGTATTAAAGATCAAGGAAGAGAATTACGAGACCGATTAAATATTATGCTTTGCAATAACTTTATCTATATCTTTATATTTACGAACACTTTGAATAAATTAAATAAAATAAGATTTTCCATTAACACTTTTTTCATTATGCATACTAACATTTTTTAATGTTTATAAATACTAATGGCTAATTTTCGTAAAATTTCTAAAGCCGTTTACTAATTTTTATCAATGTTTATTTCGTATTTCTTACAGTCTTGCCATTTGTCTTTTTAGAAATTGTATTACTGTTTTAACAAAATACTTCAATTTAGTCAAAATTACGTCTTAATTATAAGACAACATTGATATATTCATCGCGATATAGCTTTCATAACATTGATTAAGAGACAGAGCTCGATGAAATCTTAAAGGGACCTCTGCCTCTACGAGAAGACAAATCATCGAACATATCTTGTAGCCAAATTCCTGACGAAGAAGACGAGCGCCTCTCTCGGCATCGTCATTATCTCGATATCTCAGCTGGTAGCATCCGTAGGCTTTTTTTACTTTGGACAGCGTGCGCTGAGTTGCACTAGGGGGTATTGCCCAGGGTGGTCCAATTTGTCTGTCGGTTCGATATTGTTATGAGCTCATCTTTAATAATATAGCCTCGAGCGCTATCGTCGTTTAAGCTTTCGGAACAAGCGGCTGTTTTGATCGGTCACTTTACGTGTGCTTACGATGAACGTTTCCCAAACATTGTGTTTAAAAACATAATGGAAGAAAGAAAGAAAAAACGTTGTATATTATTTTATGCGTGTATGTATAAAGTCATTTAAAAAATATATGAAAAAATTCTTAAAGCGTACTTCGATTATCAGTGTATCTTTAAATTTATCTGGGACAATTCTAAACTTTAATGTTTATAATAATTTCAATAAGTCAAGCAGAATATTAAATAATCATAATGTTGCAATGCATAATTAATCGAAGGCAGGACGTGAAATTATAAAGATTCATCGAGGCGTAAGATTTGACTTGTTTTTTCGTCAGATATCAATTTGTTGTTTTCAGAGGAAGATATGAACTGCAATGCAGCTCAAGCAGATCGAAAGGCATGGGGCGAGATTACGCAAATACGAATATCGGTTAAGAAAAACGGAAAAAGGAAAGAGTAAGAAGCGACTGCATTTGTGTCTCGCCTGTAAACGCGATAGTGGCTTATCTAAATAGTTTAGACGTAAATTACACAAGCGGGAATAACGTTTATGTTTTATCACTCGGCAGACCCGAGACCGTATCTGTTGGTCGACTCCGCTAACCGCGAGTCTCATTTTTTCCTTCGCCTTCATCCCTGATCTTCTCCTTCCGTCTCTCTTCGCCCGTTCCATTCTGCTTGTCGCTGTATTTTCTACTCTTCCTTTTTTTACCGGTTCGAACGTTACAAATTGCTTATCGTCTCTAAGCTGGCAGCTTGTTGGGCCGCCTTATCAGCTCGTCGAAGTCCTCATACAAATATAATTTTCGAATCGTTGACTTCGTTCGTTAATGAAGAACTCTTTTTTCAGAGCGCTATTGAAAGATTTGTTCTGATCATGTATCTCAATATTTGTATTAAAATTTGTATTAATTAACTACTTTGTATCAAAATTTGTATTAATTAACTACACATATTCTGTTTTCATAAAGGTCGAATATAATAGATATTTAAGAGTAATTGTATCTTGAGAATATTTGAAAATAGAAAAGATAATGAATAAAGATAATAAAGATTCATGTCTGTTTTAACATGTTTTAGCCATAAATTAATCAGTTACATGTTTACTATATTATGTATTAAATGCTTTTCTATTTTTTCACAATCTCTTTAGAAATTATTCTTTCACTTCAATTAGGTGCACTGCGAATTAAAATGTCGCTATCATCACGATAAATGTCATAAAAACGGAGCAATTTACGAATAAAAGACGAAGAAAAGTCAAAAGAAAAGAGCGAGATGGACAGCAAAACTACGGTTTACTAATGGCCTTTAGACTGAATCTTACTTCTGGCGTCCAGACTGCGAGTAGTGGGACGTGAAAACATCTCCATTCCATGGGTCACAAGGCTGCGGTAGAATTCATAAGAGAATAATGTTCGCTGCTCGAAAATTAATTTAATTTGTACGGAAGAGAGGACAGAGAGAAGGAAAGACGGGAGAATGCCGGCGGAGAGAGATGGGAACGACGATGGAGAAGGACAAAGGAAACGTAGGACGGTCTGGCACAAGACGCAGGTTAGAATACTCTTTAGCGATCGGGAGGGGGAAGATGGTACCCCGCTGGGTAAAATATAGCGGGCCAGTTCGTTCGAAAGGCGCTGGTCTGTCTCCACCGTGGACTCCTTAGCGGGGCACTGAAACTTTACCTCCCATAATTGATACGAATGTCTTTTCGGCCCGTGCTCGAACATCGCACGGCTATTTAGTCGCCGAGAGGAGCCTTTGGGCTCCAAGACCCCGCTGACCGATCTGCTACGTCAATTATCAACGCATATCTCCTACGCTGTGCCGCAAAATAGTGTGATGCGCGACGTGGTATTGATAACTCAGATCGATTCTTGTTCATTAGAAATCCTTTATTTTTGTATTACTACTAGGAAAGTTAGACTTCATTTAGAAAAGCTATGTCAAACTCATTTCCACTCCACGTGTATGTAAACATTTTTATCACCACGAATAGCCTTTCGACTTGTCGCTTGATCGAGTAGAGATAGAACAACACATCCAGGGTGTGTACCATAACCATTACTCCCTCTTCGAAACTCATTAAGCATGGTAATGCTCGTTCACCTTGCAGACGCTGTTCAGTAGGTACCTACTAATTACCCGAGGCTACCACTGCTGTTAATCGAAAGCCACGGGATCGGCGATCGGCGATTTCGATCCCGCCGCTGTGCGCGATCGCCTAATTAATTCTTCTTCGAATATATCCAGTAAGACTGTAAGTTATCTATATATTCGCGTGAAAGATCAGAGTAAAGCAAACCAAGATATATTCATGAGAAAGTTTAAAGTGCGATCGAATGATTCGAATTGGCGGAATAATGATATAAATCGATAAAAATAAAAATTTCATATGCATTACTTTCCGTATGTAAGTAGATTTTAAGATTTTTATTCTTGCTCCTTATTAATCTTCATAAAAACTTGCTTCTTATGTTTAAATTATTTAATCAGTTAATAAGTCAGTTATAAAATCAGTTAACCTAATAATGTTATCGTGTGTTAATTTTATATATATATATATATATTGATTGTATATAAATATAATGGTTAAATATGTAAATGTGTAAAATATAACAGCTGTTAAACTGGTGAAAATGACATTTTGATCTTATCAAATATTCTAATTGTAATACAGTTACGATTAATTATGTCACTATCAAATTGATTCAGCGAATCGCCACATTTTGTTTCTTAGAAACAGCGAAGAACAACGGGCGCACCGGTGTGGACGAAGGGAGACACGTTGAATTTAAGATCGGCGAAGGGGTGGTAAAGACAGCGCGCACATAACTACCACCGAAGACGGAGCATCGGAGAGATTACGATCTAAGTATCCCCAGAAACAAATGCCGAATGCAACTCGCCCATTGCCGGGTTCTTTGTCGGCTCTTCGAGCGATGCTCTGTTACCGGTACCAACACCTGCACGATCGTATGCGTCGCTTGTCATAGAGGCTGCAGTTATTGATTGCTCACCGCGAGAAAGCGACGCAAAATCATGGCCTATTCCTCCACAACTTGGACTCTTTCGCTCAACGATCTCGTCCTCTCTTTCTTTGCATTCCGCAAGTCTTTCTTTTTAGAAAGTTGTCTTTCAATATTGTTGTAGAGAGTCCCTTATTCCTTATTCTATATATTTTATGATCAATATTCCCTTCCCTAGGCTTTTCTTGTAACTGATAATACTCAATAATTACAAAATTCAATTTTCATGTAAACTTATAATTTTGATAATTGTCTATTATTCATAAACATATTACATTAAAGTTAAATTACTAAACAAATATTTTAAAAGAATATTTGATTTTGTTGTATATTTATTTAAAACCTTGATTGCTTCGTTAATTCTTGCATTCTTACATCCTTAAAAATATCATATGAAGATTAAAAAATGCATTTGCTGTTATAAACTATAAATAATCAATTTTTTTATTTTTTTCAGCAGTATTATTTATTTCATAGATTAATGAGTATATTACTATTTTAAACTCTTTAAGTTTTCTATAAATTTGCGTGCTACTTATTTTCGATACATTGATTTGAGAACATGCTGGTATCATATTGATCTGTGCTGTGCCGGGATCATTCGTTCTTGGAGTTACTATTCTAGCCGAAGAAAATTGAAGCTAGACGTCACAATGGTGTGAACATAAGCGCCTTTGTGGCACTTGAGTGACTTTCCTTTGAACGCCTTGAGTAGCTTTTTTACGGTCGATTAAGAGGTTACCGATGAATACAAGACGCAGGTGAGTCCCTTCGACGAGACTCGATGATATAACTTCGCTCTGCTTGCCTGAGATCGCTTTATATCTTGTCAAGATGTCCGAAACAGTACACTAAAGCGATTCCTGAGAAATTCTAGATCGGGAGGGGACGTCGACCAGGGCTTAATAAAATCATATACAGGACATTTCTCCACGTGGGAGTCGGTTGAGAAATTTTCCAGATGACTGCTCGCGACGGATCAGTTCGCTCCTATGCGGAATCATCGGACAGGTAAGAGGTGAAGAAGGGAAGAACCTAGCTTACAATAGGTCAGCCACCCTTTGGAAGAAAAATCGCTTTTTAACTCGATTCTGACCTTCCACTCTCGACGAACCAACGACGTATATTTCGAACCAGAGTAATTTGTGTTTTCTATCTCGCACTAGGGGGTGTGGTGGAAAAATTAAACTTTTTCAGAGATTTCAGCGGATTAGTAACCGACGCGGAGTCGTTTGTCATCGTTAAAATAATTCCCTTTGCCGGTAGAAGAAATACAGATATTACACATACATTCGTGAGAAGATCGTAAGCCTATAACAACGACGTGACGTTCTATGATGGTTTATAGCATTTTCGAGATATATATCTCTGCCAGAGTTTACTCCTTTAGGAAGAATTCATGTTGGAATCTCTGAGAAGCATCAAAGCTTTAATGTGCGTATGGTTCTCGAAGCAGCGACCATCGAAAGTTACGGTCGAAAGTTTTATGAGCCGCTTCATATGTTTGACGTTATTATTAGATGGATCGAATCATAACAATTACAATAAAGTCACGATTCTAAAACTAATTTTTCCATTTAAAGCGATATTTCATATAATCTTAAATTTTATTCGTACAATTTTATATTTTTCGTATAATCGAATTTTAATTTCGAATAATAAATAATCGATATACTTCTAAATATCAAAGCATAATTTCGTTGTAGATTATTAAAATTTTAGCTAAGCGCCTGAAGACGTCTTGGTGAAATTGACAACAATGGACAAATGTTAACAGTATACACAAATGGATAATCAAATGCTATATCAATTTTGTAAAAATTCATATTTCGGGATGCCATCTTTATAGACCTCTGAAGCGCATCACATAAAAGCTATCACATAAAAGATAATTAGCTTCTCTAGATTAATACCAATTAGTACGGTTATCATCAGCTTTCGAATGTCATCGCGTCCACCTGCCGAATCCCACCCGTTACGACAACGCGCCCCGCTTTGTATCGGCACTACAAGCGAAACAGGCAAATCTGTGTATTATCTCTCCCATTCTTTTCCAAGTGTTCGCCCTCGTCTCAATCTCTGTCGATAGCTAGATAATCGATCTCCATTGTCATTTGTTTGTCTAACTTAGCGGATTAGAGCCAGTCATCTGCGTCAAAGGCGGCCGCCCGACCGATCTGGCCGAGATATCGAAGATGAGAGCGCGATTTGTTCGTGCACGGGCCACCCTCGAGCCGATCATGGCCGCTATGGTCTTACGTAGGAGTAATTAATCCCTCGGAGCCGACAGATTAGACGAGTTCACGATGCCAGCTTATAGCTGTTGATAATAAAAGGCCTTTTCAACACTCCCGATATGCTTGTACTGACGAGGAATGGAGTTTATGCTTAGTATTGTGATGATAGTCACGCGATCGGTTCAGTTAGCAATTAAATGAGAGACAGAAGCAGCAGAAATACAAATCTCTCGCATGAAGAGATACGAGTTTGAGATTTGTATCTCAAATTAAATTGAGAGAAAGTCAGTTATAAAAACGAGCGAGAGTACATTATATGCAAAATACTGGCTAGATAACTAAAAATATACGTACGTCTCCGATTCAAGTCTCCGCTGTGCCGCGAGCGAGAAAACTCGGAAATTATACAACAAATCCAGAATACGACAGTCGACATGAGGCGTGGCCTGTTTCTAATCATAGAATCCCGCGAACGTGCGTTAATCTGCAGCACTAAATCGTCTTTATGTGCGCCCTCAAGGTGCAGTCAACAGCGATGACAACATCACGACGTCTCCGGTTTCTTGCAATTTCGTCGACGAACAACTTACAATCGAAAATTTATTAGCTTCATTCAAATATCATTAGTCTATACTTAATTTTAGATTTTTAAAATTAAAATATTAATATTTTTCTTTATCTCCCTAAATATATATGAATAGTAATTTCTTGTAATCGAGAGAGAAGAATTGATATATATAGATTACTTCAGATTTTACGAAATTCTTTGAAAAATTCGTAATCGAATTAATTTTCTCCAAATAAACTCATATAAATTATATTTCTTCAAGAAATATAAATCTTACAGAAGATATAAAAGAATATTTTCATAAGCATGATGAAACCTAGAACTTGTCTCTCAAGTCTACATTTCTGCTTCTTCGTTACGATAATACGAGTTACAGTACTCTCGTCACTGATTTACTTTTTCTTCGAATTCAAATGCGACATAGTCGGGATCGAGCCAAGTCTCGTATCGGAAAGAGGAAAGAGAAGGTAGAAGGTTCGTGAGTGTACGTAGAGCTGATCGTAAATACGATTCTTTGAGAGCATCATGGCTGTTACAACTGACCGATGTCTCAATCCCAGTTCTCCTTCTCCGAACATCTGCGCGATCTACATGAAGATTTTTATCATGACGAAGATTAAATGACGTTTCTATCATTTTCCATATTTGTATAGATACAGTAATTATAAAACTTGTCTTTCTGTAAAATTAGTCTAATTTTAGAATTTTACTGCCGATAAATTTAAACAGATAGGTATAATGATTATATAGTTTTATGTTTCTTCCAAAGAATTTTAGAATTTTTTTATATATTTTAAATAAAATTTGGGCAACTAAATGAAAATTGAGATAAATGTTGCTATTAGCTTATTGTTATGGAAGAGGCCTTTTTCTACGGCGGCTCGGTGCATCTTCGGTGCATTTATCGACTACCTCCGATATATTCTCCTTGTACAGAAAATCAATCTCCCGATTTCCTCTCTAGAATAAACTAAGCCAGTGTTGGTCGTCGTGCCGACCATACCTTTTCTTCGAATTCAAATGCGTTCCGGGCGTGCAGGGGCGAGGCTTGTGGCTCTTTCTCTATCTCTCTCCTTGCGCAGGATCGGGACGAAGGACCGACGAAGAGAGTTATCACGCTGTGGAAACGAGAGGCACAGAGAGGAGAAAGGAAAATACGCTCGCAGGCGCACGGTTACATGGCGTTACTCGTAAATACGATGCTCCGAAAGCATCACGGCGCGGTACAAAGAGGCCACGACGTCTCAATCCTGAGTTCTTCTCGAGAGGCCTCCTTGGAGGGTCCACGAGGAACACGCTGCCCTCTTTCGCTTCTCTCCTCGCCATCTCCTTCCCGCTACTCTTCTTCCTCTCGTCGGTCCCCCTTGGCCGCGCTCTGCTCGCCCGATCGCGCAGCCCTCTTCGCAAAAGCGTGCAGAACGCTTCGCGAAAGGGGTACCACACACCGGGCCTCACAGATCACCCCGCTATCTAAGTCGCCAGATCTCCAGGCTTCGGTATACATCGTGCAACGTAGCCACCACACTGTTCACTCGCTGAGAGACTCCCTTCCTTCTGTGTCCTTATATTCCGTTGTCTCGGTCTCATCGAGTCTTCCGTTCGCTTCGCTTGGCTCCCGTGTTCTTCGTTCGTTCTTTCTCGCGTTCATAGTCTTTCCTGGGACGAGGAGTTTTTTTTTGTATCTCATTCTTTCATCGGCAATGCGCGCTGGCTATTATTTTCTTTCTGTTTTCGCGATTCTCTATTTCTTCTGTTCGCATTTCATCGCAACTTTCTCCAAACGATAAGTTTCTCTTTCTTTTACCCTCTTTTTCTATTTCTTCTACACTTACATTTTGTATTGTTTTTCATTATAGTTTTTGCTCAATCAATTATTTCCTAGTGATTATTGTACATATAAAGTCAAGGGCCAAATATACATACTGAACGATAAAGAAAAAAGAGAGGAACAAAAATCAGCCAATAATTATTTTATCGGTACATTAAAGTTTAATAAAAAGCGAAAATTTTTTTTCGTGTATCTTATTATTTTATATTATTTTTGCAGTCTTAAGAGTCACTGGATTCGATCGATCGATAGATCAATGGCACGTTAGATGTCTTTGTTTCTCGGCAACGGCCAAAGAATTCAAGGTCACTACTATACTAAATCCGCGAACAGGCTATGGTAATGCAGAATGTCATTTGTTAATTTAAATATCACGATAATTCACTCTACCTCTCAGATTCATAGTCTTCTCTC
>VBVR01002384.1:0-23020 GCA_011638315.1 Tetramorium parvispinum
AAATGTAACATGCAATAGCATTTACATATTAAATGATACATTTATAATTTTTTATCATACAATATATAATAAAATAAAAATATAAACTAAATTAAAATAAAATACAAATGTGAAATATTACATTGATAAAAAGTATCCTAAAATTTGTTGTAGCTTTTAACAATAATTGATTAATAAAACATGTATGTACATCTTAACTGATATCGTGGACTATTGTTTTCATTCTCAGCGGGTGATTCTGTACGTTGAGAAATCCTTTGTTTAGATCTTATCTTATGTAGGATGATCGATTTGGCGAGACATTGTACCATGGCATTGACATGTTATCAGAATCGCATGTATACGAGTCTAATTGACGACGAAACAGAGATAATGAGCCTCGTATCGTCATCTTTGAAACATAAAAATATATTGAAAAAAAATTCATCCTTTCCTCTCTCACGTCCCTTGTCGCCGAGAGAAACGGAAATTGAAATTGCTACTTTGGTAGCGTCGCCGATGAACGGCGGGTTTAAAAATAACTCGGCCAGGTAATTGCCCTGCAAGAGCAGCGGTAACGAGAGACATATGAGACTTCAATGTCAGGCCGTTACGCCACTGGGTTGCACAGATAAGAGAGCTCTATTCTCTCGCGGGACGGAGGAAAGGTACAATACCGAGAGGGGAGGGGAAAAAAATGAACGAACGCCGCGAGCGGCGAAACATCTGTTTACGCGGCGTGTTGAGCAAGTAAGGTACTTTATCGATTTGTCAGATACAAATCTCGCGGCGCACGCAGCGGGTAAACAGGAATGACGTTAACGCCGAGTATCTTGTTGCCGTCCGCGGCTTCTTATTTTGCTTACGTCGAGTACGTATCGGCGCTCCTAATGCCGCGCGCGGAGCGCGCGCATTATTACATACGTACTATTCGTTTAATCGATTGCATCCTCTCGCGAATTGACTGCTTTATCACTGCGGTTATGATACATCGATGAAATAAGTTTCCATGCGTTGCGGGATGGGGCTCTTCAGCGAGCCGTTAGGCACGGAGAAGGCAAAAAGCAAATATACTGTTACGGATATATCGAGCAGCATTAATCGACACAAAAATATTCACTGTAATTATCTTCTCACAACACGAACGCTTCTTCTTCTTTTTGTTTCTTGCGAGTATTTATACCACTGGGACATTTAAGATACACTTTTTCTTATCAAACTACGCACTGTCTCCCAGATTTTACGTCGTTAGGAATGACTGACTAAGCGCGTATAAACTTGAGATAGTTTGAATAGTCATCGTGTCAAAGTTCCGTATCTACTATCGCTGTCGAGCAGTAGAGAAGAATTCATCGGGTAAATAATGTTCCCCAGACGCAATTCAAATATAGTGCGTATATTTATTAGCTTTCAGAAGGGATCAACGATCCGTTTTCCCTCGAAAAAGTATATTATTGTCGACATTTCGCCAATAAACCGTTAAATAGTTGAATAAATTTCTTTTTAGCTTTCTATCAATTGTGAACAAAATATCGCTGTAACGTGTGAAAATACATCGCTGCAGGTAGCGTTAATTTGGAGCCGGTGCTTTATTCAAGACTATCTTAATTATCCCGACAAAATCTCCGGATATTGGCTAAATTCACGAGCTTTATAAGTCATCTATGAATGAAAGCTAACTGTGTGACCGACCGTTATAAAAATCGAAACGATTGAAAACTAGTATCTAATCTTCTTCCAAACGATCTTCTTAATAGCACGTTTTAATTTCTCAGTAGTTGTACTAAATTCTGAGTAAATTTTAATTATTGCGTTCGAGTGAAAAATCTTATCTTATTCCTTGAAACCGATAGGTCATTCATTTACCCGGAATAGTATTGATGTTTGGCAGTCTGCAAAAAACAGACAGACTTTATTGGAAATAATGAAGCAATTATCGCGTTATGTGTGGGTGTTTTGTGTGGTTTGGGAAAAAGATGTTGCAATTTAAAAAACTAGAATGTTTACTGATTTTTCAAAATTAAATTCGTATGACTAATTTTTGTAACCAAAGACTATCCGATGTTTTCGCGTTTATTATTCTTGAATTGAACAATAAGATTTATCTTTTTTTTTCAGGTCTTGAAAGATTTTGTTCTCAATATATCGACATATTATACTGTTAAACAGTTTCCCGCGATTAAGTGCTATTCTGCTATTTATTGAAAGATTTGCGGTTAAAATAATCTTCGAATTATGTCTCTATCGAGATTTCCTCTTCTATCGTAACGACGGCGTCGCGTTTGTGCCACACAGTAGTGCGAGAAAGAGCAGCTCTTCTTGGCCGCCTCTCGAGAGGAATCCTTGATGCAACCTCGCAAGAGAGCTCCGGCGGCTTTGTCCTTTCCCGCGATTGGCGGAGTCAGCCGGCCGGCTGTGTTCCTAGATTCTCGCGCGGCTGCTTTCCTAGGCGGACGTGCTCGTTACTCACGTTCAGGTGCAGCCTGCACGTGGAAACCCGATTACGCAGTTATGCCATGAGTGGGAATAAAGGCGACGCGGCGCAGCACGACGATGAGGATCGAGCGCTGATCGCCGACGGAACAAAGAAATCCTTGAGATACTCGCGCGCCCGCGCGACGGAGATAGCGGGTACATGATTCGCGTTGTTCGTGCCCCCCTTAGATAAGCCGCCGGCGGCGAGCCCGGCAACGCGCGTCGCGCTCGCGCGCCGATTAGACGCAATTAGACGCTCTCTCTCGTTCGATTGCGGCGAGATTTGATTATTTTCACGGAGAAAACTCGTCACGTATTATAATGTGACTTTGCGTTAGACAGAGTTGAGCATGAGAAATTGCTGACACGGCGGTTATCGTGGCGTAGTGTCGACTCCACTTTTACCGAAGCGTCGCGATAAATGACCGTACTGCAGATAAGTCGCGGCTGGAGGTCTATAGTTTTCCTCCATGTACATGCATTAGCGGAAATTCGAGGAACAGACGGCGCGAAAACTTATTTAACCTATGTGCTCCGCGAGTTACGACGCAAAGCGCATCTTATCCGCGCATCATCTCGATCTCGAAATACGAGTCGTTGGTAATTCTTGAAAATCACTCGAACGCGTTAGCTGCAATTAGGAGCTTACGCATTTATTTCGCTGTAGAATTGCTCGCCGCGAAAAATCTCAGGAACACGGAAATTCATCTGTCAACCGACGCGTCTCCGCCGCGCAGATAACGTCTACATTATGTCTGCTTTCCAGATAAGGCGCGTTTTTGACCGCCGAGACCGTTCCACGTGACATCGTCGTGGTACTCTAAAAATGTTTAATAGCTAAAGAAAATATCGTGTTCTATATAATATCGAACGATTTTTTTCCCCGTGATATTATTTATCGAGTAAAAATTGTTTCAGAATTATAAATTAGAATCTCGAGATTAAATTCTAATTTTTTCTGCAGCCGCGTTGCCTTATCTTCCTATCTATACTACAATCAGTGTTATAAAAATCCAAAAAAGATTATTATCTACTGGATAATTTTATCTAGCAATCGAGCAATCGTTAGAAACTCTTTGTCTGCGCGGTTTTCGCCTATTTTGCAGTTTGCATTACCGGGTAATACCAAAGCTAAAATTTCAGGTGCGTTTCTAACAGTCGGCTGTCACGGCAAGTCACTTTCGGTGATGTTTTCGTGACTCGTTTATGCCGCGGAATAATTTAACGCCGCGGATAAGGGAGAGGTCCGATCAATCTAAAGCGTCGCCGAAGAACAAAGGAAAACGTGACTTATCTGCCGAGGAGATACCGTCACTGATGACAAGGTACACGCACGTGGAAAGAGCAACTGATTCATCGGCACGCAATGGCTCGCCGCGGCAATGACAAAGGTCATCCTTGAACCGCGCGGTCCCTATTTGGCCGGCGGATTCTCAACTGGTCCCTTACGAAGAACATCCCCGATACCGCGCGGTCTCCTTTACTTCAAAGGAAACTAGCTTCCCGTCGACGACGTGATCGCCCACCTCGCGATATAAAAATCATTACTTTTGGTGCCGACAATTAGTAAAACACTGGAGAACTTAGCGATGACCGCGGCAAAAACGGTATGAAGCGACCCTGCACACGCAATTAATTGACTTCTTACAGGTGATGTAACGCTTGTTTCGCTAATGACTATCATCTATATGGATGTGCACCTATTATCATTATAATGAAGACAGCTATTGATGGAAATTTCGATTTACGAAGGCATAAATTATACAGGGATATAGCGCGCGATTGTGTTTTATAAATCTAGGAGTAAAGCTCGATGATAAAATTACAGCATTAGTGCAGATGTCGCGAAATAAAAAATGAATAAAAGCAGCACGGATGATACAACGTCGCACGGCAGATAGTAAAACACTTTTGGAAGAATTAAGAGAAGATTTGTTTCATGAAAGTAAATTCTCTATTTGCCGCACGCACTGCAGAATCACCTCGAATTAGAAATAAAGTATACGGTGTGCAATTACGTAACGCACAATTCACGTGAGAATTGTGCGAAGATCTCGCGGTAATGGTATCGCGAAAGAAAATTCAAGCTGGTCGTTATTATTAGTTTTCTTAATATAACGACAATAGGCAAGAGTTCAAGGTAGGGCAAAAATAAAGCACAGTACAAGAGTGCGGTGCAACCTTGGCGATGTTATGCAAGAAATGAAGTGTAAAAGCAGTATGAATGACGCCGTTACGAGAGCTTCGGCTGTACAGAAGAAAAGTTTTCATTGTTCGTGAGATCTGCCGCTCTCGTGGGCGATCGAAGTCGTGACGTCAGAGACGCTATAATCCTTTCCTAACACGTCGTCACGATCTTCTCGCTGGCATCTCCTACGTTGATTCTCTCTCTCTCTCTCTCTTTCTTCTCTATGCCTTTGACGTCACTGCTCGTCGTCCGCCAATATGGGATGAAGTAAGTTTATAATATGTAAAGGCAAAAACCTGTTAATGATTATCTCGTATCCGCGTATACGTTTATCCGCTCGAATAAAGCACGCTCGCAAGTACAATACGCAGGAAACGATCGCGTCTAACAAAGAAGCTCACTAGCGAGACGATTTTTCGTGAGGGACAAGAATCTACGATTTGTTTATTAAGTCCATCCCTTGCAAGCCGACAAAGACGTGACGTCACGCGCAATTAGCTCTTCTCGACGCGCCGCGTCGTAATTTTATCGCATATCGCCAAGTGTATCCGACTTTGTTGCGCGTGTGTGACGTCAGCGAGCGATACGATTTAGTATTTTGTAGAAGGTATATTTATAGACGATACGCGTTTATACATCAGGAGAAACGGCAACGAAATAATATTAAGGGGCACGATTTTAGAATTATTTTTCAGTGTAAGGTGCAGCAGTGATGTTACTCTCTCGCTTTTACGATAAACACGTGCAACAGCTAAAACACTTTCTACCAGTGCTAACGAACTCGATATTAATATTTCTCGGTATTTAATAAAGTCATAATTTTCATCCCATAAATACTTTTTACCTTGCGAGTCAATCTAACATGGCGAGTACCGGCAAAAGGCACATTGCGCTTTTTGCGGGCATCTCGTCCGAACAACTGGGATGAATACAGCAGCACGCAGATGAAACACACGACTGTCCCGGCAATTTAAATGACGTATAACTTGAAGTACATATTTACATACATTTAAAGCGCGGCGTATACCTTTGCGGAAAAGATATTGTATCCAACGTCATAATAAGTAATAACATTTATAATCGTTTGTAATTCGCATTACATCTTCTTATAACCTGTCGTCGTAAGTAATGGCAAGATATGCGAAGCTGAATCACGAATCGAATAGCTGGAGAATTGCGCATACTCGATTTATGAACCGTATCTGAAATATGAGAATAGAAATACCCGTTAGGTCTATTCTTCGTATGCAATCAAAGGTTACGATGTTGAATGCCGTGAGGCTTTCCCAACGTTTCGGCATAATTTCCTACGCTTACGCTTGAATATATTATACGACACACACGCAGCTCTCGAACGTTAGGTATAAATCATTTATTTAAGCATAATTCGCAAATGCACGCGTATGTAAATAGCACATGTAACGAGGGGAAACGAATTTATCGAATGAAAATCGAATAGATAATCGGGAGATTAAAAACGCCAAGTTAAACTAATTAGATTCGATGAAAAAACACAACAAGGTGTCGAAGCACTAATCGGGGAGGGAAATGTTAATTGGTTTCTTTGCGAATCCAGCGAAACGATGAAATTATCAGAAGCTCCCGTTTTAAATGGGCAAGCATCTACTTGTGCACGAGCTTAAAAACCAGTTTTGTAGAGAAATGACGTAACACATCTCGCGCACACAAAACCGCCGTCGATTCTCGGTCGATCACTTCCCCTGTAACACGTTGCGAATGCTTTTCACAGACAAAAGCCGTGATGTCAGACACCGACACGCCGCGCCGCGCCGGTAGGGATAAAGGCACGCGTAAAAATTCCTTTACAAAGGAAATGTCACAACGCACCTTATTCGTGGCCGTTTAATTGTTACCAGTGCCCGGCTGGCTTCGATCGCGGACTCTCTTTCTCTTACCTTTTTTTCTCCTGACTCGCGCGAGGCAAATTTTATCATGTCCCGTTACGCCGCGCCGACCGAATCTTGGCGCATTCTCCGATTCGGGTCACGGCTCCGCGTACACGGCCAATTTCTTGTTGACATTCTTAGATCATACTCATTACGGAACGCCCGGATTTCTCGTGAACGGATGACACTCCACGCTACGGTTCCGTAAAATTGAATGGAGGCATTTACGTTATTATGAAGAAACAGCACGGTGCCTCTACCGGTGTATTCTTGGGTTACCTGACCTATCTACGTTTAAAAACTGTTATAAACGTCCACGGCCTCTCTTTTTGTCATCGTTTGTGCGTTACTAATCGCATCCTGTTAATGCGAACGAGCATTAAAAGCCGCGGGGCTTCCGGTCGTCGTTGTAAATAGCGTGAAGACATTTATTTGAAAAATTAGTACTTTCACGAGCGTTTCTACATAAATATTAATTAGTATCCCGCGTGAATGGTATATCGCGCGGAAACGATGGCAATGTAATAAACAGCATTCACTTTCTATAACCGATTGCTCAGGAATACACGGATTATTAAAACAAGTTTTTTTTCCCTGCAAAAGTGCTCTTTCCTCTTTTGTGGTTCCGACATGGAAGTTGGTGAGATCGCGAGATCTTTTCCTACAACGGTCCGCTGTACGAGTGTAGTTTTGTACGCGTCCGGCACGATTTTACAGTTATCATTGTTTTGAAGGAATGCGGCAATTCCTTTCCTGTTTCGCGGCGGTCGTCGTGGACGTATAGGACCTGGCACGGCCGAACCCGGAAAGTCCTCGGACTGATTTGTATAACGATTCGGTATTCCGGTTCCTTGCGCGTGTACATTCCTACGTGATTAACCACGCGCGGAATAAGACCATAAAAGATCGAACACTGGCCTCGTGCGTTGATTTCGCAGGTGTTCCAATAAACGTCTGTTAGACAAATACGATCAAAATGTCCTCTCGAAATTTATATGCGAAAATAGAGAGGGAGCGAGGGGAAGAGAGAGAATGCGGAATTACGAAGAATATGAACAATTTAAATACACGTGTTGGAATTTGAGGGAAAATACGATTTTTAATCGCAAATTGGAGCAGCGCGTGATATCGTAATTACTTAATGCGGAGAGTTATTTTAATTATCAGATATTTTAATATTGACATTTGTGTGCAAAGCATGTGGATTTATTTAAAAAAATGAAAGTTACGATATCACTATAAAGCAGATATTAGAACTTTAATTACTACAAAACATACATGAAATAAATATGTTTGATGCATACTAAGTTAAATGTAAACATATACAAGTTTGATACATTTATATAATCCAATGTTGTATAATGTAAGAGCATTAAATATAACGTAATTGCTACGATATCGTAAAATTTCTATAATATAATAAGCAATTGTAATGAGTCGCGCACACGATATATTTATTGAATGTGTGCTTTATTTATTGAATTTTCTCAACGTCAGTTTATTGCAATCATTATTGCAAAATATTGTTCACGAAGGCCGAATTCATTTGCGAGGCACAATATGGATGGATATTGAAATCTGCGTGCGGGAAAACGGGTGATAGAGTATAATTATTGATAAACATAGCCGATACGTGACGATGCAACTGAGGGAATACTAGGTTAATAATAATGGCGAAAGGTAATAATGCCAAATATCCGGTCAAACAGGTTGCACTAACCTGCTCAATCACGCGCCGTTTACTTGCGATGATCATAAACACACACATACATGCATACACGGTTCGTCGTAAATTCAATAATTTAATTTCACGGCATGCACCTATCGGAGGTTTCATTATCTCGGAGAAAAGTCAGCTAAGAAACTCAATTAACCATTTTAATTTCGCTTGATATATATATATATATATATATATACATATTCTTTATATGGCTGCCGTTTCCAACGGTATATTTTAATATGCTTATATTTTGTTAAATATACCACATAAGTATCATTTCTTATCGTTATTAAATGATTCCATTCTGATATTAACTAAATAAAATCAAGACGACACACATCGGAATTAAATGCGCGACGAGATAAGCACACGTGGCCTATCTCAGTAGCGGTTCAGCTTAAAACCTGTTGAGTATCAATTTAATTTCGCTACCTTCGTAATCAGAAATACTCTGTTTTGCATTCGAATAGAAAGCGAAATGACGCATCGTTTAGAAAGACCTATCAAGATCTTATTTCCGAGATCATTATACGCTCTCTGAGACGCGATTACGCACTTGGGATGCGACAGCCGGACGATATTGAAGGCACATTCGATACGATAGCATTCGCGGCGGAGATTTCGCTCGTCAGTCCCTCCGCCCCCCCCCTCCCCGTCCCCGCTGAATTTAATCTCGACGCATTTTGTTATTGCTCAAGTATAAATCCCGTTGCTCAAGCGAGGCGATTTGGTCGTTGCAACACGCTCGGTGTAGCGAAACTCCTCGGCGCGCGGCCGGCAATCCGCCGGTGGCGCGCTTTAGGAGTACTTGTGAAATGAAGCAAAATGCACTTTCACCTAACCGGCGTTGCGTTTCGCAACCCCTCCCCCCCCGCTCTCCGCCGCGGCATCTCCGACCGTCGTTCGAACGAAAGCAATTCCGTCGCGGAGGAATGCCTCCTCGACTCGCGCCGACGTCCTAATTGTCGCGCGACGACCGCGAACTGAATTTCGCCGGCGCCGCGCGCTTACGCCTCTTACCCGTGAGACGCGCTCGACACTTTCGACTTCACCGTCGTCACGCGCTACGCGCGAACAAGAGCCATCGGTACTACGCGTCCCGCTTTGCACGGGATGCACTCTCGCTGCCGCGCACGTGTGGCTCGTACAGAAAAAAAGAAAATCATCCGGAGAAAGCATCGCGAGACTGGCACGTAGAATCGGCGTAGTTTCGGATTTCGACGCCGCGAGCGTCATTCGGAAATGATCTCCGGTGTCCCTTCGCAACGGCGAACGCGCGTGAATCAACGACTACCCGCCGTAACTTTTACGTCGGTCCCAATCTCCGACTCCAAGAGGAGGGTTGCTGACGCAACAGTCCGCTGCTGAGCCGCTGTCTTTCGCGATCGAAATTCCCCCGCGAACGGTCGGACTAACGACGTCGTCGTCCGCTTTCGCCCTGTTTCTAACGCACGTGTTTTTCAGACGTGTTATCGCGGGGCGCGCGTGCAAACAGCGATACGCGAGGACGCAGGGGGGGGAGATCGCCGTTCCTTCCTCCGGGAGGCGCCGGGATGCCACGAGTTTAGATGCCAGGAGGCGAAGGTGAGGCGAGGTCGTCGACTCCCGCGCGTGGCCGCGTGGTCTCTCGGGATGATACGGGCGTTATTGCCGGCGCGCATCGAGCGCGATATCGCGAGCCGGGCCGGGGGTCGGGACGGGGGAAAGAAATTCGAAAGTGGCCGGTGAAAGTGCTCGAGTGCGCGCGCGGGCACGTGGATTGCAGCGTCAGCGAGCGTGGCGTAGCTCACACGAGCGGACTTCCTTCACTTCCACCTCGACGTTCTTCATCTACCTTCACCTGTCACCGCTTCCTACTTGCACAGTCCCGGATCAATCCGCCGCCAGACGCGACCTTTGTACTTTCCCTCTGTCCCCTGACCTTTGAGTGCGGCCGATCGAGGTGAGTGGGTTCAACCGGAAAAACGGCTCGGAGGCCGTTCTCAATGGTGTGCCCGTTTCAATCGCTCTGATTTTCCTGAGCTCCTTTTTTCTTGCCGAGAGCAGCTCCCCCCTTGCCCGAACGCGCTGCTCGCTCATGTCTACACGATGCGATTGTACGGTGTGAGTTTCACTAGACACCGCGGGAAATAATGCATTGTCATTAATATTGTAATGCGGGAAGAGTAGATCGTAGCGCCGCGATATACCTCTCGCGGATAAGCGTAACGGCGAGAACAGCGGTAAACGAATATCCGGCGCGGAGTGTACGATTACAAAAGATTCTTTCTTTTAACATTATTTGCTCCACTATTCCGAATCTTGCGCTTGATCAAAACAGTATCGAATTTAGCTTCCGAGGTTCGAAACGCCCGAAAGTCGGGCAAAGAACCGCTGGCTTCTACGATTTCGCGAACGTTGCGAACGTCACGGGCGCAGATAAGCCGCGTATCGAATAACGCTTGACAGCTGCATATATTTTAACAGCTGATGACTGTGGAACGCACCAGCGTTGTAATGCGTTAGTGAGAACGTAGTGGCCCCGAAATGAAGAGCGAGGCTCTACCAACTCGATTGCCGTAACTGCAAGACTTGTTCGTTGATGGCACTTCTTCGAGTCGTCAAGCAACGCGACATTTTGTCAGTACTGCATTTGCATACCGAATTTGCGTACGCGTGTATGATTTCTAACTCGTTTCATCAGGATTACGTAGTACGCAACGCACTATGACATCGCAACTACCGAGGTTAATTGATCCCTCTTCCTCGCCATCACTCACTACTACGTAAAGCTTTCAAACGTCAATCTCGCGCCCCGAAAGACGAGGAATTTCGCTATCGATACGCCAGCTCATTTATTGACACTACCGTTAATTAAATTTGATAACTTGTGTACGCACCGCACTCGTTCGTAACGCTACTTAAGCTTATCCGCAACTCTATACCGCGGAAAAGTGAACGGGAAGCGAGACTTATGGCGGTTAATTAATCGCAAGAGGCAATCTTGATTGCGCCAAATTAGTATGTGTCACAGACGGCGTGATGGATATTTCGACGCAAGAATTAAAGCCGTTAGGGAATCCCACACCGCGTGTATTACTCGCCGGTTCGAAGAAGTAATTAAGTAATGGAGTTATCGCGAGTGTATGTGGCAAACGTACTATTACATTCGCATATATAAATCACGCGTCATAAATACGTCGAACACACGAATCGAATAACGAAATTAGGAATTATACCGATAATTTTACTGATAATAAAGCGGTTAAAAATCATTTTTAACATAAAGCATATTAATAGGAAATAAAAGTACATTTTAATAATATATTCTGATACAGTCTCACACACGCACACACATACACACACAAAAATAAGTAATAAAATAACGATTTTAACGATACGTAACGATAAGCTTCGCAAAAAAGTTTTTGCACCTTATGATTTTTCACTCAATTTTGCACTCGACTCGACTGCAAATACACTTGCCTCGCAATTCTTTCGGACAGATTTACGCAACGTAAATTGCACAGAATAGCAGATTTCAAAGGCCAATGAGCAACGTACGTGTAATTTTTATTTCGATTATTTACTCGATAGACTTAAAAACCGACTCGTGTAGAAAACGATAAATCGAGACTATATGTATGCTGTTATATATCAGACATATTGTGTGTGTATATGCGTGTATGTGTAATAGAACATATTATTGTAAAATATATCTCAAACTTCAAAATATACAATAAATATTAATAAAATATTAAAAGATTAAATTTAAACTAATTTTTTTAGTTAATAATGTAAGAAACGAGAAAATAATATTTTATTATTTTTAACTACCATGTATGTCAAAATTGTTTTTTTAACACAAAACATGCTTATAATTTAATGTTTGGTGATATATGTAGCTTGGCTATATCCTATGTGAATTTACTTGTGTAAAAACAGCATATCTTTCACCGTATATATTTTTCTACGTAGTTGTCTCGTGACGATACCTAAAAATTTCCATCCTCATCGAAGTGTTGGCGAAATTGGCGGTATTTCTAAGGAAGCGTGAATAAATCAGCACACGTGTGTGCGTCGGATAAATTCTACTACGTCGTACAATCTCGCGCCTCTTGCTGTTATGGTGATCGGACGTAAGAAGCTGGGCGAGATAGTTGCCGGGAACCATTGAGAGCGCTTGACCGTTTTCGTCGAAATCCCCGGTCAGAATTCTTCGAAAAAATACGGCAACTTGTGATAGCATGGATATCATCGCGTGCAATCTTCTTTCGAATACTGCAAGTTATGTATTAATGTTCCGCAAATTTTTCTTATTTAACTGTTTCATTTAATTTTTCGAAAATACAAATAACGCAAACTATCATCAAGGTTGAATGTAATTAGAATTATTCTAATTATTATGATTATTAGAGTATTACAATATCTTAAATATATCAGTAATGTTTTTAAAATTTGACGGCAACGATGAGACGCTCAGGTTTAGAATCTGCACCATTAATTAGCATACCATTAATCAATTCGTTTGAAGTAAACGAGACAGGCCGCTTAAATCGCGCAGTTTGACGAGAACAATCTAATAGTACAAAAATTATTGATGCGTAAAATAAATCGCTTTACGTGCACAGATTCCAACGTGTTGCGTACAGCCGGTCGAATATTTTGATAACAGATTTGATATTGGCGAAAATATTACAGCTTGACTCTCAATGACATTAACAATTCCAACGTTCGATACTTTTAGAGCGCAGATGCTTTCGGATCGCCTGAAAATCGCGCGATATCGAGGCGAGGCCGTAGCAACATCGGTGGCTGTCGGTCCGCCAGCGATCGGCGATAAAACCGCGGATCCTGTACGCTCGCGGACGGATAATGAGAATATAATGACGACGTTGCGAGCGTGCGGGTTAACAGCCCGCGCCTCGTCGTCGTTGGCTCCGTTTCGCATAGGTATATAGCTGTATACATGCGCATTTTATATACGTGCGATACGCATCGCTCGCGGTGTGTCACAATTTAATGCCGCGACACGGAACTGTCTCGGACCGTTTTTTTCTTCCTCGAACATGATATACGCGGATCGGCAAAACGTGACTTTTGCGGCCGCGCGGCAGTGACACGCGCGGAATTCTTCACGCGTTTTGTAATTCACGTGCGAAAGATTATAATTGCGGTTGCTACGCTGAAACGATTGAAAGATCTCGACAGATATTTTGATTTAATTTATTTAATTATTAATTTGCTCTGAACTTTTCTATTTCAATAATATCATTATTCGAGTTATAGCACATATTAGGATACCACCATTATATTAATATTTAAAAAATTCCAGATTATTTCATATTTTTGGTGTTTTTATGTTTATAAATATTTCGTACGCATAGAACGTAATACAACGCTGTATGCCGATGAACGAATCTTATTTTCTAACTAACATAATAGAATATGTATATTAATGAATAGTTTATTCCCTGATATCGATCGAGACTTGTGTATACCTCTCTGGCATTGAAAACACATTTTATTACTCGTTTACGACACTGACTGAATCGTATTTAATTTAACGATACAAAAAGGCACTGTTCGCCGTCATTAATACCTTTTAGTATATAAATGGATCGTTTTTTATAGAACATTTCTGTCGAGTGCATAACGTCACCAAGCATGTGCAAAACATAAACTGTCAGTTATTTGCGTTACAAACGCTACATCGCTGAGCCGTAAATGCACATCGGCGTATTAACATCGGAGAAATGCATTCACAATCGAGAACGAAAATAGGCGCGAAAACAGTTGCTTAACGTCGATAAAAGTCCACTAAATAAACGTACGTTTACGCTATTAGCGCCCGTGTTTTGTAAGAGCATTATTCCCGGCAGCACGGTCGCGCTCTGATTTTGCAGATGCGAAAATTCGCCGTTGAGTAACGAGACCGGCGAGAAAGTCCTGTTCAAGCGTTTCATTTCGCGTGCTCCAGTTTGCCCGAACACCCCGTATATCATGCACACGTAAGATCCGCCGCGAACGAGCGGCGGCATTCGAGCAACGGGTCTTCTTCCTCGTAAACACTCCAAGCCGGAACTCGCAATAACAGCCGCATACCATGCATACCCGTGTTCAGCAAAATTACCAAAGTGCTTTTTTTTTCTTTTTCCTTTTTCGTTTCCCGTATGAATCCGCGCGTGCGTACGTGAGTCGTCTCGCCATACGTGACTTTCTCGGCGTTTGCATGACATATCTGTTTTATGTAGTTACCGCGGCGGGAGGAATAAGCGACAATTTGTGAGCATACATATATTTCGCAACAAAGTTACGTCGACAGAAGGAGAAGGAGCGGCGGAAAGTACCTTCGGACGCACGTACATACGCGCAATCGGTGCAAGCCAGCACTATCGGACTACGGTTCCGGCAAGGACTTGTCTAGAGAGACGAGTCGCGTTTCCGATGACGAAGAAGCGATCGCTTCGCAATTAACTTTACCAGTCGCGAGGGAAAGTTGGAGGAATACGTTCAAAATTTCGCACTTTCTCCGCGAATACCTCCGCGTGTACGCGTGGAAACGTCGTTGGGAATCCAATCCGGAATACTTTCAATGCGTACGGATGAGCGCTTATGAACAACTTTCGGATGAAAAACGCCACGCGGGGATGGAAAAGTGCCATGTACATTCGTCGTTTGCGTGCGTTTGATGTAAAGCACAATCTCGCGTGCGTAAGCTTTGCACTCCCTGAGATTTCTCACGTTGGAGGAGAATCGCTTAGAAATCTTACGGCCTCCTATTGTGATCTTTGCGTTTGTATAACTAGCTCTTTGTCCCATTGAAAACTGTGCGAAATCTCTTTGCGGCGCTTCTATAGAAAGTAATTTGCTCATTACTACTGTTAAGTTTCAGTTAACAAACTAACTAACCGTACGCGGGTATGCAGGAAAAATAAAAGAGAATGTATACGTTTGACATGTATCATATAGCTACTTTCATATACACACATATATATATATTTTTTTATTACATCGTAATTACGTTAATTTTTGCGAGGTTTCGAAAAACACGTGCGACCTATAAACTCGCTTTCCGAATCGGAATATTACGTGAGGACGTATGGGAAAGTCACTGAAAAAACGGAAGGATCCGCACCAAGATTGATATATTTTTTCTTTTCTGTTACAGGGTACTATGAGCCTAACCAAACGTATAGACGAGATCAGGTTGCTCGAATCACGTAAGAGCGCACGACTCGCCGATCAGGACACGGATTTCGCCAGGCTTGCCGATATGGCTGGCGATCGTAAGCGAGCGTCCTCCCACTCTATCGACGTGCCACACGTGATGGCGTAAGTTTTCCTCTTCTTTCCCTATTACTGTCGCTTATCTGGAATGCTTTTATGTTCGGGCAGCAGATAAGGTCGACAGTAACTGCCGTCGATTGACAATAAACTTATGCCCAGACAAGCCAAATCGTCCTTTTAAACATCGTTTAAAAGCAAAATACAGTTTGCCGAGCAACGCGACTCTTACTCTTGACTTGATTATGCAAATTTCACGCACCTTCTCCGTGAAAGTTATTCAAGCGTTTCGCGTCACGTTTTGGATTTTTAATTTTCGCATCGTAACTGTAATACTGCAATTTGGCATACGTCTAGAGATATTGTCTCAAAGTCGTGAATATATCGCGAAATTCTCGAAAAATTATTCACATGTTTGATTCAATTATTATTAATTATTAAAACATATCCTTTCTGTTCTGTTTAAATAATATTTTTTTATTTCCACAATATTGCAATAATATAAGACATAAATTTCCTAGATCGACCTGCTGTCCTTATCTCAGTCTTATCCTACTTCCACAAGTGTAATCTTCATGAATTCAACCTATAGCAAGAGTTTCTTCATATTCGTATCGTAATGCATTCTTTAAGATTCTTTCTTTGTCGAAGATTCGAAGCGACGTGAGTATGACTTTTGTTCACCATATATCCAATTTTGCGTTACAGTTTAGATAAAGGTCGATTAATTTTTTAAAGTAATATAAAAATAATTGACAATATAAGATACAAGATAAAAAGGAAATAGAAATGCAATGAAAGCAAACAGAAGTGAAATATAAGCAAATTATTTGCTGAATGGCTCATATACCTTTTATCGCCAGACGGCTTATATGTCAAAGGTATTCTAACAATCCGGCATATACTGAAGGTCATTGCCAGACGCGCTGACAAGACCTTTGGTATGCGAGGTTATTAGAATACCCTTTCTCCACGCTAGACTTCTTTCTCTCGTCGCGTAATACTGACAGGTACAGGTCTGCACACATTTCCCCTACGTAAAATATAAATCTTATATATATATATATATATATATAGAGCCATGTGTCCCGAAGATCGGACGTATTCGATGCTAAAGATAAAAAGCTGAGCATCCGCGTGATGTATAAAGCAAGAAGCGAAGGAGCGAATCTGTTTGCGGATCGTTAGACCGTGAATGCACCCTCGCCAGGCACCTGTCTCTCACCTTTATATGCACGCAACTCCCCAGAACGCTTTACGCCTCACCCCCGTTGAATGTCAGTGAATATTCGCTGTAGGGACGTCGCGGTGAGGAGTAGTCGACGGATATTTTCGTGAAAAAACGTGTAACGCAACAATGCCTTCGTGATTGCAATTTCCTGCTTGAAAGTCCTACTCCAATCGTACAATTCTTTGTGCTACACTAGTTAACTATGAATATATGTATACATACGTGTGTGCAAGGTGCATGTTTTTGTGCGCGTGCACACACAATTCTCCTACAATCTAATCTTACGTTATTATTTCGAAGTATTTAAGCCAATACAGCGTAAGGAATTGTATGATTACAATAAGATTTCCAAAAATAAAAAGTTGCGTGAAAAAAATAAACTGCGAAATCTATGCATAATTTTATACATCGTAATTTCACATCACATTGAATGAATGAACGAGTAACGATACTATATGCTGTTACGATAATATTACGCATTTTATATCGCAGGTTGAATCGTTTTTATATTTAAATAGAATTAATTCAAACCTCGGACGAAATCGCCGTCGTGAGATCCGCTTATAAGATTACGCGATTGAAAAACAATGAAGTTTCTCGTTCCGCCTACTCTTATGTGGCGAGCCGTCTGGAGTCTATGACCTGCGATCCCCATCATTTGAGACGAAATTTTCTTGCTCTCTCTCCCCCTTGCTTGTCGTCGTTTCTCTGAAAAGGATAGAACGGTCATAGCCCGACAGGGCGACGAACCCGAAGGTTAATGACCCCCTCCATTTTTCATTTTGTGTGGGCAAAGTCGGTCCTTAACCCGGGGAGGATCCTCTCGCAAAGGACACGCGAAGAGATTCGTACAATACCCGACGCCCGACGCCCGACGCCGGCTCCTGTAATTGCCGGCAGGTTGAAAAATGCCGGGACTTTTTGGGTAGTGAACGTGCACACACCTGGCCCTGGCACGACCTGCCCCACGTGAAAGGAAAGGTCGTCGAAGAGAAATCGAATGCCTTTCGAAGCGCGATGGTATCGGCGACGAAAGCGTGCACGAACCCGGGCTACCGTTTAGCGAGAGACCTTGTATCGCGTCCAAGGTTTTAACACACCGTTAGAATTAATCTGGCCGTAATACAGGCATTTGACAGATCGTAACGGTTCAAGCGATATCTTTTTATGATCTGCGGTGACGTTAAAATTGAAATGTCTGAATATTCACAGAAATATGCAGCGGTACTTCAAGTTCCGATTTATTTCAATACTTTTCGCAAAGTAAATAATACGACTGAATAAAACGAGATATATATTTTTAACATACATGTTATATTATAGCATTTTATTATGAGGAAGTTGGTTTTTTTGCGGAGCTCGCGTGAATCTAAACGGTGGCCCGGGGAGTTAGAAAATCCGATTCACGTAAGCGATTTGCGCCAAGGTATTTCCCCGTTACGTCGTCGAAGCACCGTTTATTCTTTCTACCTTTTACACGCAAGCATGCACGCCACATGGTGCAACGTGAGTACCTGCGCGTGCGGGTTTGCGATAATTGATGCCGGCAAATTGAGCAACGTAGCAGCGCTCTTTTCTCCCGTGACGTAATTCCGTGCACTCCGCGCGAAATGATAATCAACGTGCCGGGCGATTTTTGTACTCTTTCGGTATTCGGCCGCGATTATTTCGTTTCAAGCCGCTAGCCCGTAACGAGGACAATCATGCTTGACGACGAACGAGGGAAAACGAAAGCTGCACGAGCCCCGTGCTAATAATCGCGACGTTGGCGTGGGTGCCCCGCTGATCCGACTCGTACGTTTCCCTCGCGGGATACATTTTTAGCCCAGTTTGCACACGTTACTCGCCCTGGTGCATCGATAAAGAGCGAAACGCGAGCATGGGGATGCGAGATGGGGGATCCGCGATCGGTGGGACGCGCGCGCGGGGAAAACGCGAATAGATACGGGATGTGGATAATCCAAAATATAACTCCGCCGGCTGAATAACTCCCATCTCCGCCCGTGCCACGTCAACGGGCACAGTGAGTCAGTAGGTTAGCTTACGTAATTTTCGGACGACCGCGGCGGCGGTTCTCCACGCGCACCGACGAGGCGGCGAAGGCCCCGACTTGCGGTGTCGGGAATTAGGTCGATCAATACCTACGCGGCCGCGCTATATAGGTCAGGTGCACTACCACGCTCCGTGTATGCGACGACGAGCAGTCCCCCTTCCCGACACCTAGCCACCCCCGCGTACATCACCCACCCCCGGTCACGAGCCACCCACTGCCGGGACAAAACCCACCACTCCCGCTTTCAACTCAAAACTCGGCCATTCCCTACTTTCGTTCTCTCGCGTCCCGCTCCACATACTCGCCCTGCGGCGCGTTAACGCGTTAATTGACTCCAATCAGCTTGGTCCAGCTGGTTCTTGCGAGAGATCGAATTGGGTGGTCGTTATCTCGGTCGTTACTGCCGCTGGAATGCATAAAACTGTCCTCTTCTCGCGTCGACCAACGCGGAAGTGAAGAAATCGAACAAACGTGGGCCTTTCTCTCTCGAAATCGAACCATCATCGCGATAATTATGAAGAATATACTTTCTAGACGGTTATCTTTAAGAATCTTCCATTTTCCTACGTGTGTCAGAATAATAACGTTAGTCTTAAATTCCGTTTTAGACCATTAGCACAAAACGTGATATCAATTAAATGTTAATATTTACGAAATGCTGAAAAAAAATGCTAGCTACTTTATCGAATATACCAAACTGTCGACCGAACGCACATGACTACCTGAAAATGCTTTGAAGGGGAAAGAAGAAATACATGAGTCACATACGGCTTCGTACATTGTATACTTTGTGCTAAGTCGAGTTAAGTTATTTGCTCCATGACCCACAATAATCATCGAGGTGTCGAGGCGCGGACAGAGGAAACATTTTGCGAAGCAAAGAAGGTTTCTAAACGCTGTTTGAGCCTTGTTCACATACGAATGGCAATTACCCGGTTGCTCTGTCCAAAAGGCGCTAAATCTCCCATATTGGGAACCTGACCTAGACCAACGGCGTTCACCGTGGGCAACCGAACCTCGTAGAGAGGTGCGCGAGGCTGAAGATAGAAACATTAGAGGATTGTCCGTAGATAGAGCCGTCCGCAACCTAGACACACACTCGCCAAGGTCTCGCGCGACAAAATACGCCGGCACCAGCGCGCGCGCGATCTTGACCTACACAGCGCGCGACATGCAGATGTCATTTTGATCATGTAGCAGCCTCGTGCGCGAGTCGAGAGAAAAATGCAGATTATACGAGGGAATTATGTAAAGCACGATATATTATCGGCACCTCCCTCCCTTCTTTCTCGTTAAAAAAAGCCCATAAATCCTAAAGCTGGGAACACCGGCGTGACGGAACCGGTACACACACCTGCACACGTAAACTCGTACACACGCGAACGCGCGCGTGCGCATACACACGCACGACCCCGTGGATCATTCCGAGGCGTGTGAGCAGCAAGGTGTAGTGCCGGTCTTATCGTTACACGCCGTTTCCACGCCGCACCCTCATTCATATTTCACCGTTTCGCTATCGCGCCGTGACGTCACCCATCGACCGAAGACAGGTGGACGCACGACACGTTTCCGGTTTGCCGAACGCCACCGTTCACCTCTCTTACAGACACTAGGCGATTTGTGTGAATAGGCCAAGTCGAATAGCCCGCGACGTTCCGAGGGTGCCGAGGCGGTGGTGATATGCGGTGGGCGGTTAAGGTGGCCAAACAAACTGTAGGTCGTGCCAGACTGGGGGGCCGCGGATCTAGGTCGATCGATACAGCTACGTACCTACCGGCGCACCGGATAAATGGGTCAGGTACACGGAGAGGAGGGGTACGCGCTTCGTTTTCATCCCGCTCGTTCTCGTTCCCTCCGCCTCGTGTCACCGTGTACGCGGCGCCTTGCATTTGCGCGACGGGTCACGACGACAGATCGCTACTTGTTGAAGAAGGAGAGAAGTTGCTGGTAAAAAAGTCGATAAGGGAGAAATGCGAAGGAAGGGAAGAGGGATGAGAGAGAGAGAGAGAGAGAGAGAATTAGAAAAAAGAAGGAAATTTTCTTCAGGACAACACTCGGTCCTTTCCCCACGTGCCGCTCGGTCAAGGGGTAGATTGCTAGTCTAGCCTAGATAGCAAATCTGGGACAATGAATCCGTTACACGTGCACCAACACACGTTGCAGTACGGCACGTGTACGTGTTGTATGCACAGTAGTGTGAAAGATGCGAGGACCTTGTCCGGGGAAACTTTTCTTACGAGGGATCGCCAGAGTGGATAAAGCGATCTCTTGTTTGCCGCCGAGTGAGGCTACTTAGGGACGTGGAAGTACTCTCCAATACGTTTACAATAACAGTATCTTTCACCTAGCTATTGGAGTATGTTTTCTCGACGATAAAACTCCTTAAAATAGATCTTGCTTCAAATTAGCAGTAATGGCGAAGGATATCGGGGATCTTTCCATCGGCTTTGAGGAAGAGAATGTCAATTCCAGTGCAAATGAAATGAAGCGAGCTATATGAATCGTATTTGAAACGTCGGATAAAGCTGTTCTGTAAAAATTTTGTTTACAACTGAACAATTCCACTGCTCGTACACTTGTATGCATTATGCAGATGCTCGTAATGATATTCACTTTAACCGCGCTCCGTCTCGAAGGTTACAGTCGTTCTATATTTTTACATTGTCTGACATTGAGCTCTTTATTATCACATCATTAACTAGTTTCTGGAAAATTGATTATTTTCAAGGTCAATGATAATCAGTATATCTAGGTTCATGCGAACGATATTTTATACGCTTTTGAAGACGGAAAGTACAAGATGATAAAAAGGGAAAAACCCTGCCGGAACGTTCATCGCATATTCTTCCTTCTGGGGAAAAATGATGGAGAAACGCGGGCGCGTCCTGCGAATCTGCGAACGTGAAAATCTGTGCGTCCGGAAAGGGCGTCGAGCGAAACGGCGCGAATCCCGCGTGCCCTACGGGAGAAAATGGATTTCTAGCACAAGGACGTCGACAACGGGGCCGAGTCCTTCGAGCGTTCCCGTAACGCAAAGCGGGGAATTGGGTCGCCGAGTGAGGCCGGTGAAGTTGAAATCAGGTTGGCCGGGTTGTCCTGACGCGAAATCAGGCCGCTCGATACAGGCCAGCCGGTTGCCGCGTTCCCGTATCCAACGCGACTGACCCCCGTTGCGCGACTCCGTAACCCGGATATCGCCGGAAACTGGATCACCCCCGTACGCGCGTACCCGCGTACGCGGCATCTCCCGAGGGATCGCCGCGCGCCCCCGCCGGCCTTGTCCCTCCCAGGAAAACCGCCACTTTTCCACCGCGCCAAGGTGTCGTTCTCGCGCGCACGCCAAGGCCTAAGGAGGGCGCGGATCTTGGGTCGCGTGCCTGCACGGTATTTCGCACGGTCCCGCTTCGTGCGCCCGCGGGGGAGACGCGCGTCAAGCGGGAGGTGATGTTAAGCAGTCGCACACATGGAGCTTACACACGCCTCGTCGTGTCGCACGCCTGCCGCGGGTACGGTATCGTAACGTAGCTGCATTTTACGCACGCTGCTCGCGCGAGAAATAATAATTCCGTTAGACGTCGATCGAATTTTCTCCCTGGCCTTCTTCGAAGGGACAATTTTTGTCCACCTTTGATTAAAATACATTCGACAAATAAATATTACAAAAAATCAACACATTCTTCAGAGAAGAAAATCCATATAACACTAATTGGTATTTATAGATGGCAACATTCGTCCCGATTTACTGACGCGGTTATTTGCATTTCAAGTTTGATTCACGCGAAAACTCATCTCGTACGCGAATGAACGAACAAACGAGGTAGCCGCGAGCCAAACGGTCTATGCTGCGAGCATCGCGAGCAAATAGCGGCCGCATTAATCCTTATGTGAACGATACTTAACGGCGCGAACGCGAAAGAGACCCTCACATGCACACGGGCGCGAGCTTCATCGGACCGTTGGATGGGTAACCTAGTTTTACGTGCGCTGAAACATTCAGCGACCCAGTTACCTCGCGGCGGGGATACCGCGCCGCGAATACGGATCAACAAGCTTCCCGACCTATATAACGTCCCGGATTCGCGGGCTGCATTTCCGAGCGCGAAAGCGTGCGTTCCGGAGGGATCGATCCGTTCGCGCGTTGCATCGAACGTCGCGACGCGCCGTCGCTGTCCTCCGTTCTCTATCCGTCCATCCATCCGCC
>VBVR01002385.1:0-23017 GCA_011638315.1 Tetramorium parvispinum
GAATATACTTGACATGTAATATATAATTTTCGTATAGTTATATATAGTATATCTAAAACTATGAATTACATGTAAAGTTTATTAATATATACATATAATATATATAAAGAGAGTATATTATAATAAGAATACACAGAAATTTAAGAATAACAGAACAATATAAGTTATGTATGTATATACAGAATACTTTACATGTGTAATATGTAATTCATATATGTATACTTCATATGAATACATATTTTCATTATTCATATGTATGTATGTACAGGGTGTCTCATAACTGTTAATCAATACTTCAAGAGGTGAAAGAGGACGAAATTTTGAACAAAAAATTCCTTTTCCGTCTTTGGCTCGGGTTATTATTTACCGAGTTATTAACAACTCACTAATACATCTCAAAGAAATTTTCTTTCAAATTAAATATATACCTTCTTGTTTGATCGAGTAATTATAATGCAATTGTAATATTTTATTGTAATCAAGTACATTGATGATTATGAGTACATTTATCAATCAAATGCTTCGTCATCTGAGTGACGAGCGCATGACATTGTAAACAAATTTGTCAAATTATGTAAAGTGTAAAAAAAGTGTAAAGGGTAAAAATGTAAATTTGTATTATGCCTTAATATAATTGTATAAATTTTACGCTTACTGTTTAACAATTTTACATACTTTTTCACAATATGAGAGACTTACAAGAATAGAATTGGAAAATTATCATAAAAAGTGCACGTATTTTTTTTGTGAATTTGTGAATGTAAGAAACATACAGAAAAATATGTATACGCGATGATTCACTAACAATCTAAATATATTTTAGAAAACTTACATTTCAGAAGGAAATCACCAACGGCTACCTTTTAATTGATAAAAATTCGCATCGAGATTTTTTTCCATCTTAATTAAAGCCACGACCAACGTCGATGCGGTAAAAGGGCAGTCGCACATGAGCAAACTTACGGCAATAGCCGTGCGCAGAGGCAATTAAATCTCCCATTAGCTTTGCCTACGAACCGTCATATCACGATTGAGCAAACAATTTCACTCGTAATATCCGCAATCGTATATAAAAATGTGTACTTTCCAGTGGACGTGCGTTTATTGCTCTTTTATCGATGTCGCCCGTGTGTACTCAATTTCGTTTCGCTGTATCGATACGAAAAGTATTTCGTCGAAGACGCGCACACATTTCGCGACGATTTCAATCAGCGCGATACTCGAGGAGAGCGTCTAGCTTGGAGAGAAATATCTCGATACTCAAATATAATATTGCATTTTGAAAGTAGAAAGTAAATATACTCGAAATACGGACGAGCGAAACGTGAGCGCGAAACGTGACGTTTCGTGCAGCCACTCATTGATCTACAATTAGGAAAAACATTGACGTACACAGACCGGCAGGAATGCCTGGACATATTAATATTTCGAGATATCGGATACAGTCGGGCGCATCGTACCTGTATTTTCGTGCGCTATGACTATTGATTATTCAAAAATCGGCAACGCAATTACAGACAGATGAGAATAGAAACGTGAAATATAAGAGACTGCAATAAATAATAATGTATAATAATAATGTATAATAATGTATAATAATAATGTATAATAATAATATATAATAATAATGTATATAACAAATAAATAAATACATATAGTAATAAATATTTTTAATGTAAATATAATAAATGTTTTATAAAACTTATAATTTATTTTTTTTGTTATATATTATTATTTATTGCAACCTCTTATCTTTTCGCGTTTAATTTTCTACATACAATTGTGAGAAACGTTTTGGAAAGTATGTTTAATAAGGTAAATGTACAGAATTGTGCCACTGACCTTAACGACGCCACCGTAGCTTATTTTATGCGCGTAGTAACACAATTAAATAAAAATCTCTAAATGTCATCGGAAAGCAATCATAAAAACGTACGAAACGTAGTCTTGTCTAAGTAAGTATATATAAATCTAATGTGATCTCTCATAAAAAATGGTTTCAAAAATTCATGTCAAGGATCTGTCACTTTTAACTATCCATGATTAAGCTCGTTCTTAAATTGTTACTATGACAATATAACCTATTAAATGATAAAATAAGGTAATTTTGTGTTGTAATACAAAGTGCTTTAGTTTTGTACGATTAATATGTTTAAAAGATAATAGATGATAATAGATAATAGATGTAATAATTTAATTTCTTTTACTGTAATATTTGTACTAAAAACAAATCAGATGAGATGGCGTCATTTGGTACATATCAGTTGCGTAAATCGAGACATCTTAGAATTTCGGTGGCGTAATTCAAGATATTATTTACAGTTCACACTTAATTCTTTTATAAATAAAAATATTTTTGTTTATTTTCAAATTTCATATGAGTTTTCACTAATTTATAATATTAATTTTAAATAAAATTTATAGTCTTATCTTATACCACTTCACTTTTTTTCAAATAGCCTATGAAAAATTAGTCTTTCCTTAAAGTGCCATAATTCCGTACATTTATTTTATATAAGAAGGTAACAAAACACTCGATCCGCTGATTACATCGACTTAAAAATAAGCAAAATATGGTTTTTTTCCTCGGTGGTGTATATTTCTGTAACCAATCACCTCAATCGCGCAATCATGGCTGTGTTCTGCAGAGAAAACCGCTCAGTGAGCGCTCAATGATTCTTTAACCCGTAAGCCAATTCCTTTAAGCCGTTTTTTTATGTCAAACCGTTTTTTCTAAAACTTGTATCTAGGGGTTTTTCGAGTCGTTAATTACGAATCTGAAGTCAGATTTTCAAAATTCAAAATGGTTGATCCGAATAGTGGACCAAAAATTAAAAAAAAATTAATTTTTATAAAAAACACTATGTAGAGGTTTTTTTGGATCGCAAATAACATATTTACATTAAAATTTAGAATCAACAATAACAAAAACCCTCTAATACCAAGCTTACTGTAAATTAGTATTTTTTTACGATTTGATTTTGAATGCGCCATTTTGAATTTTTTATCTATGACCCCAAATTCGTAATCAGCGACCTCGAAAGCCCAAATGGCTAAATCTTTATTTTAATATTCTAAATAACTAATGAAAAATTATATTCTTTTAAAAAATAGCATTTTTTATGATTTATTTAATTATAGAGCTATTGCAATAAATTTATTTGTTTAAATTATTTTTACGTTTATCCATTTCTAAGACATCTTGCATGCACAAAAAACCTGGATAAAATTGTCAAACGTCAATGTAAATAATTGAAAACCATTACAAGAAAGATGTCTCAATGGTGAGACGCCGTGGCTCAAAAGGTTAATAAATCAAATAAGCTGCCGAGATGCTTGTTGTCAAGACAATTAAACACTAATTTTTATCTTCTATCAATTTAAACTAATTTTTCTTTAAATCTCTTCTGATTTTTCCTCTAATTTCCGCTAAGGATATTATTCAATTCTATTCCATGTATAAAAATAATTGAAGATTCAGAAATTCTTTCAGAGGCTTCTTTGCAGTTCTTATGCAGTTGTTATATTTGTTTATGAATGAAGATAAGTTGAGATCCAAAAATTTCATATTAACGAAGAATACTGTGTCAAAAACAATTCAAGAATCCAAGTATCCAAGTAACACTGTACATTCCATTTCTGTAATAAGAAATTGGAGAAACTACATATGTTTCACATTATATATTTCACATTATGGATATAAACACATAATAGATGGAATTTATTATCACGATCGACTATTGTACTTGTTAGAACTTCGAAAAATTCTAGAAAACAGATTTGCCACGAATCAGTATTTTTCAAAAATTGGCAAACATCTTGCCAATAAAAGTTTCGAAATATTCGCTGTATGATCGTTTATATTTATGTTTATGGGATACTAAACGCAAAATTCTGATTGCAGCAATTACTTCTTAAAAAAATTTTTTTAAATATCCATTTAAAATCTGAGAGAGTATTTACCTTTTTTGAAAGAAGAACCGAGTTGACGTTTCTACGTATGACTCTAACGAAGTGGTGTAGAAATGAACGAATCGAAACAAAATATCGTTATTAAAATAAATAATCACACTTGTTTCAATTAATTGCCATTGTTTTGGTACAGATTTATTTGAATCTTGTTTTCAGTTTTCTGCAATAAATTTCTCAGATAATCAAAACTTGAAATTTTTTTTATATATGAAAGCATTAATTTAAGAATCACTCACCTGTCATTCTTTTAAAAGAATTTCCATGTCATTTTGTTTCATTAAAACTATTCCGAAAATATTATATTTTAATTGTCAGCAAATAAAAAATTATATAACTAAAAAGATAAAATACAAGCATTGCCGCAGCATTTTGCTGACATTCGTATTTATTATTTCATGATAGGCTTCCATTAATAATGATCAATATCATTAAGTAGTCAATATCATTAAATATCAAGAGTACTCGATGATTTTGGAGGTTTCTGAGATGACCTCGCATTCTTTTCTAAAAATTAAAGACAATCTCGTCAAGAGCTGCGCAATTTTATTTTGGAACATGTATTTGTCGTAGAATTCGTATAATAATCACTTTTATTCGCCTTTATGTCATCTCTGAGATACCAAACGCAAAATTTAGATACACATCGTAGCAATCGTGTTTTAAAATTATTCTATACACAAATATTAATTTTTTTAACTGCCGTGAACAGACATACAATTAAAATAAATAATACAGAAACGAAATGCTATATCAAGATAAATCTTACGTACTTCGATTAATTGACCATCGATCGTTTCAATTCACAATTTAAAATGATCTTATCTAATTTCTATTCTTCCGCAGTAATGTTTTCGTCGATTACAAATAAAATACGTGCTAAATTTTTTTCTCGTGCATAAAAGTATCAATTCATGATTCACTCACCGAATATTTAATAATAATTGTTTTCCAAACTCTGAATATTTGTCACATTAGACCTTTCTGTTGTACCGTTAATATCGTTATTTTCGTTTTCCATTAGGATACCCCAAATCAGAAGTTGAAAAAGAATTTTGAATATCAAACGTGCTAGGCGAACTTCAATTAGATCCAAGTATCCATCAATCATTAATATCACCATTAATAATTGTAACAAAGTATATTCCATAATTTCCATTTTATTATCAATTTATCTTTCTAGTTAAAGCTTACACTATCGACGTTAACACTAGACTGAGCACGTAATTTATCGACGAACTTGTGATTCGTATTTCAATAATTCCTAGAGGGCACAGTTTGTTTCGTATCAATATTTCTCAAAGAACACCGCCAGAAAATTTGAAACGGTCATGCGATTATCCTATGTTTTCTGCCTAACCTAACACGTATTTATCTATGTATACGTTTAAATTTATCTTTCTATTATTTGCAAAATGCCAAATACGAAATTTGCAAGTACGGCAACTGCTTATCTTGCTTTTCTACAGAAACAAATTCTGGGAATATTGATTTTACAATAAAAAAACAGCTTTAATGCAAATAAAATAAGCTTTACAGAAATACGAGTGTTACTTTGAAAAGAAATAATTCTTATTTGATTCAATTAAAATTAAAATTAAAATAATAATTGTTATTTTGCTGTTTTTAAGTATTATAATATATTCATATTTATCTTCCTCCAGACAGCACATGTTCAAATTATCTTCAAAATCAAGACATAAGATATCTTAAAGACGTCTTAAAGATATTTTTTAGACGCTTTTTAAAATTATATTTAAAAAAGATAACCTAAAGACATCTTTAAGACGTTTTATGTTCCGATTTTTGACATGTTTGCCACAATTTTGCATTTCTTCTTGCTTATCTATCACTAAATACAACCAGTACGCTGTAAATTTCATTATAAAAATAATTTAAGATTTACTCAACAATTGTTTAAAATTAGTGAAATTGGTCTCTCTCTCTCTCTATCTCTCTGTTATTAATTAATTAATAATACTATTAGCATTGAGAAAATGCTCATATTTCACAAAAGTAAGATAACATATCGCCGAAAGAATTATTAACACTATAGTTTCTTGTAGATTAGAAAATATTTCGAAAGAAGAATTGTTTTTCGGCAATTTTAATTGTTATCGAGAAATTTGGATTAAAATGTTAACAATACATTTTTGAAAAATGTAAATATGCAGTTGTAAAGAGTATAAAATATCACGAAACTTTTATATAAGACTTTTTTTATACACTTTATATTTTCAAGAAAGATATTTGTAAAAAGAAAAAAAATCCGTTATTTTCGAGGGGTTGTCTCAATCCCTGAACGTTGAGATAAGCAGCTAAAAGAAATATAGGTCTAATATTTTATGCCCTACAACATATCCAAAGCTCATGGAAACCAGTGAGGGACAGGTTTCCTTATTACATCCAGCAAGGAACTAAAAGTAAAAACTAATCATATTAAAGAATCATCTAAGCATTGCTCTTATTAAGCTGCTTTTTCTGCTGAACGCAGCCGACGCGTTGCCGAGGTTGCCAGTTGCGGTTAGACAAAAGCAATAACGTGTAAGCTGCGTTTGACAAGGAATCCTCGATCGATCCGCGCGCAGGGCACCAGCAAACAGTGGTCTATGCCGATGCACGGGAGAGACGAGAGCGACGTGCGCGATGTATCATCCGCCGTACCTATTGGCTGACATTTGCAGGCGACAATCGCGCGATATATTACAGGTGGTTCAATTAGAAACAGATTAACCGCATCATTTGCCGCTCTCTCGCGCGGCGCAGCGGAGTCGTCCGTTCGTATCGCATTTTGCGCTGCGCGAATGACGGCTGGCCGCGGCTGCACCCTGCTTACGCCACATTTGTTTCGCGTTTCAATTATCGCGCAACGGCGAGCTGAAACGCGCACGGCCGTGTAAACCGAACACGTGTTGTACGTGACGCCCGTGCTTCACGTCCACGTGTCTTACCCCGTTCAACCCAATTAACGTGACAATGACGTAATTATTGCGCTGTAATTAATATAACGTGCGCTAATGGGGTAATTATTACAAGCCCAATTAGCGCGACAATGACGCTCAAATATGAATATCACGGTAAATCCCGACCGGACACGGTAAACTTTAAACGATAACTACACGTCCATCTCACGTCACCGAGGAGCGATAGACGGTATGTTAAACGAAGCATCCGAAACAGGAGCATGAATATCTGAAAACAAATTTTCTAAATACTTTCATAATATTGAAATGTCACAAATGATAGCTTAACGCAGCTTTCTCTTCCTTATCATAATTTTGCAAACGTATCTTTTTTCATTGATAAACTTTTCGCTTCCAGTTTTGCGCCTACTGTCAAACTAGTGCATTGGCATTTAAGAGTCAAGTTGATTTTCGTATAAAGTCCAATATTTACTTTATTACTTTAATAATTTATTTCATTTACTTTAATAATTTATTCTTTTCTTTTTCTTTCTACGTGTACAATTTTTTTTTTAAATTCGTAATCCGTACTCTTAGCTCTCCGCCTGCGACCTACTTTTATATAGCTTTTCTCATAATTTTATTGAATATAACATTTAACTTTAATCAGTTTCCAGTAAAATTACTTTTTTATTTATATTATCCAATATTATCTCCATGCATCTTATGAATTAATTAAGTACACTGGTCAACATTTTACGATCTTTTTTTATCACAAGAGGAAGAGGAAGAGAAAATGATTTTAAATTTGGTGTTAAAATAAAAATTAATATGATGGCCAAAAATTAAAATTTTATCGACAAACAAAATAAGTTCCTTCATCTTTCACAATTTGGGGTATTTGTTTATTGGTTTATATCTTTATGTATTATATTTTTAAAATTGCATTTTAAAGCTCTCATTTGAGCCTACTTGGAGCATTCTATCACGTCGCATTACTTTTTTATGAGGTTGCAAAGAATGCTAAAAACGTGTTTTTTTTACATTTCAACCGTTTTTCTCGAAAACCTGACGTGATGGAGCATTTTGGATTTCAGATTCGTAATCTACTGAAAACAAAACCACATCAAAATCACCTTTGATTTCTCTTGTGACAAAAACAGTGTTGACCAGTGTTATTAAAGTAATAAAGTAAATAAATATTGGATTTTATACAAAAACCAACTTTATCTCAAATGCCAATGCACTAATTTGACAGTATATGTGCAATATACTGGAAACGGAAAGTTTATCAGCAAAAAAATATATTTGGACTTAACTCACCGCATTAATTTTTCCTTCAGATCCACCAATCAATATTACCTAGAGTCTATTACAGCGACATTCGAATCCAGCGAACTCCATTTGCTCTGATAAGAGTCAATGATCCGCGAAGTCAAACTGCATTAAAGCGTTAATGGGTGATGCAAGAACGCCAGAGATTGCGGGGATTATTGCCGTATTTATCGGAAGAGGTCCGGTAAGCGCTACCGGCGATTAGCGGCCGATCCCTCCCGCCCGATCTTGCAGAGAGGAGGAAGGGGGCGGCTCTTTCGGCGCATCCGTTCGCACAGCATCCGACCGCGGTGTGTTCCGAGAAGCGGAGAACGTCGGGGTAGGCGTCGATCCGAGCGATGCGACCAAGCAGCCCGCATTAGCCCGGGTGCATAACCGCGGGCGATCCCACACGAACTCACCCCCGCCGGAGGGGGAGGGGGATCAACATTGCGCCGCAACAATGTCGATGACAGTCGACGGGTGGGCCGGTTATGCGCGGTATCCGACCGCGATGCGATCGTTTCGTCCAATCGCCTGTGCGCGGAAACGTCACGACCGAGGCACGTCGATAACGCAAATGCAACTCCACCGCGGTCCGCACCCCCGTGGGGACGTCTGCCCCCGAGTGCATCCCCTCAGCGATCGAGATGCCACATCGATCGCGCCCGTCGCCCCTTTGTCCCTCCCAAGGGAAGGAACAAGGGTGCGATCGGATCCAGACACGATGGACCAGTCAATCGGGAACTGTTGCTGCAATATTGTGCGAAGTGTCCCGCATCGATCGCACTTGGATCTGCAACATTCTTCGACTGATCTCGACTATTTTGCCTTATCACTTTCAAATATCAAACTTGAATAAGGAGAATTAATAATATATAGGGTGTTTTTTAAAGACCGCCCACTAATTAAGATAGTACAAATAATATAAAAAATGCCTATTATTTGTACAATTTATTATTATTATTATTTTACATGGTTAGGTGTATTGATAAATGTAACAAATACGACTTCGATTCTTATTTTGATTCGATTCGCCTCGGTCTACCCTACATAGCGTTATTCCTTATAAAAAATTGAGTCGAAAAGTCCTAAATCATTTTTTTCTGTAATGCTTAATAAACCAGTTATTAAATAAAGTTAATGCAATGAGCATTGTTCTTTAAACAGACATGTCAGTGAGCCGTGCGTCTGGTAGTGTACTCTATACTGCTAAATTCGCCACGCGAAACCCGCAGCTCATTGATATATGCCCGTCTAAAGAATGATGCTGATTGAATTAACTGTATTCAATAATTACTATTTTATTAAGCAGTATAGAAAAAAAAATGGTTCAGGACTTTTCGAATCAATTTTTGATAAGGAATAATAACGTTATGTAATTAGTGGGCGATCTTTAAGAAACGTGTATACGGATTATACTTTCAATTTTTTAAGAATTATATAAATAAAAATATTATTTTAATATCTACTTTACTTACTTTAAGTAAGAGGAAAATGAAATTGATAATTAATGTAATTGGATGATTCATTTTTATCGATGAATCGACTTTATCAAATATTATCGTGATACAAGCTCGAATATACTGGAAACAAACAGTCTATTAATAAGAAAAAAATACGTCTACACAAAATTGTGATATAGTAGCTCTATCAATTGGATTTCCCTCTCCTAAATTCAATATTTCGAAGCGAAAACAACCGAACAGCCGTTGGTTATTACTAACAATCCTCTCTTGTGTGCCTTTCGTTTGTTCGGTTTCAGCCAGTGAAATTCCCGCTAAACAGACGAATGACAGATGTAAACGACGGCCGCGCCGTCACATCGGGATTAACAGCATGCTACTCGTTAGCCCCGAGTTTCGAAACACGAGCCGGTGAAATTGTGCTCACACCCGTGCATGTCGTGACAAAAGTCCAGATGGAGCAGAGGGGAGGGGGACAAAGTTTCTCTCTTGTACGTACGATGTGTCGTGTCGCAATTCGATTCTCAGGCTTTGAGAAGAAGTCGCGTTACGCGACATCGCGTCTAAGAATTTGCGAAAGTGTACAAAAATCCTGTCTTAAGAGTAAGTCACGTCTGTCGATTTCAAGACTGAAAAAGATGGATTCTTAGAGGGCATCGAAACATTCGATTCTCGTTACAACTGAAAGATAACGCAATTCGATATCTAAAGAAAAATTTGTATTATAAAGATACGAATATTTATAAGATATAAACAATAAAAATATTTTTTCCTAGAAATGATACTTGTATAAAAGATACTTGTATTCTACATTTTCGATTTATTTTTTTTTTTTGTGAATCATCCCGCTTGTAGGGCACCAGTTCTAGGCCTAATGTAGAGGAAATATGGACAAATCAACATAAGGTTTTGAGTAATGGATAATGTTTTTACAATATTACTTTTTAATTTACAAAGATAGAAACTTTCATGTGTAATTTTTCTTTGGTATGTTCTCTAAAAATAAAAATAATTACTTTTTAATAAAACTATAAAATAACGAAGATACAATTTTTTAAAAAAACATCGACGAAAACTCATTTTCATTACCATATGAACAAAATGATATATAGTATATTTTAATTGCACAGTTCGCAAATACATATTTTGATTTTCTTTGACTTGCCAGTATAAGTCGCGTGAGCCCATTTCCCACATTTTACGCATCGAAACCAGCATTCTTCGGGCTTGGATCGAGAATATAAGTCATTGCAATAAATATAGGGACAATCGCCGTTATCCGTTTCTTTAAAATTCAAATTGTTCTCTTCGTCATTTTTTATGGATTGGAACATGGATTTCTTTTGTACTGTTTTCTTCCATTTTTCAGCTGGTTCTTTCAGTCCCGGTTTTTTTTAATTTCCATAGTATGTCATTTTGTCCAAATTGCATTACATATGTTAATTAACCTAAATGACAGCATAAAAGCAAACCGGTTAAAAATGTGCAATTATAAACTATGCGGTACATTTAACCCGATTTTAACCAAAGTGTTTTCCGTGAATTACAGCAGTTACAAACAAACTTTGTCGTTATGTTAAATAAATAAGTTTTAAAAAAATTAATATATCGCGACGAAATATATAGCAACAAAATATTTAAAAAGTCGTAATAGCTTAACAATGTTCCAAAAATCAGTGTGTGTTTTTGTAAACGGCTTTACAATGAGCGTTTTTTACGCAGCAACAATAAATGATTACTTTTCCGCGCACCTTCGAAACTTTCCTAGTATGTTTTTTCGCACAAGGAAGAAGAGGGACGATATTTCCAGCCGGCGTCTGCGAAAGGAGCGTGCTAACAAAAGCAGATAACTCGGAGGTATGAACGTAGGCTCTCTCAAGGGTGTCCGCATTTCTGGTCAGTGAGCTTCGCGACAATGCGCTAAAGGAAGCGGACGGGGGACACGGTGCGTCAAGTGCTTAAAATATGTCGTACGTTGATAACTGGGAAATCCGGCAAAGCGCCGCAAAGAAGGACGGACTTTCATCCGTGCTGTGTGCGCGAGCAAACCAGGTGGTAGAAAAATACGGTACTTGGATAGAAAGAGAGAGGGAGGGAATAGCTATTACGAGACCATTAATGAAAATAAAATTAAAAGCCGAGAGGAAACCAAAAAAATTAAATCATTATTTAAAAAATGAAATCTATATTCGCAATATATGTACTATGATTTTCCATTTATTGCACAAACATATATAAGTAAGTATATGAAACGAATTATATAAAAACTGTTGTAATTTTTTAACTATTATTATTATATCATTAAATTATGTTAAGTGGATCCGCTTTACGTAAGCGTTTGTATGAAAGTATGAAAGTTCTTGCAATTATAAGTTAAGAGAGAACCTTATCTTATATTATATTATATAACAATTGCCTATAAATTTTTCCAAAAGTCACACACAAGTTTATAAACACATTATAATTTATTATTAATTAACACATTTTATTATATAATTTATGTTTATCATTATTCGTACAAAGAATCTATAATAAAAATATTACTTAAATGTAACTATAAATATTAACAATAAATTATAAATTACATAAATATGAACTATAAATTTTTTTAAATATAAAGCAATATTAATAATTTAATAAATATATACAAATAATTTATAATACAATATAAACAGTTACAGAAGAAAAATACTTTTATTAATTACGACTTTTATTTATTAATTATTTTTTATAAATTATAATTTATTATTTTTTGAGATTCTTGTTTTCTGGTCGGCAGGAATCTTTTACAAATCCACACTGTGGTTTCGTGTCGTTTATTCAATCTTCCACCAGTTGTACATAGACCCATTCGCTTGTGGTATCGCCTGGGGCTAAATGCTCTGAATCGCGTTACTAGATCGGTACATCACTCACGCCTATGTAACGTGACCATGCACGTAAGGTTGCCTTCTGGTACGAGCTTCTCTGGTCCAGCAATACTGAATTGTGCTGTTGGAGCTTCAGACACGAGAATGAGAGCGAATCAAGCTTCGCGACACGTTATATACTGTTTGCCCCACTCTAAGATCCCCGGAGGCCATCTGGACTGCAGATGGACCAACATCGCATTCCAATAGCGCGACATCTGAACCGCAGATGGACTGAACCATTTCAAGTGGACTGCGGAGTCGTAAATAGAAACCGGAATTTCTTTTGTATAGGAAGTACCGTTTTATATAAAATCCAGCTCCATATCTGGCAACACCTAAGTGCGGATTCATACATAGTGTATGTGTTATTTTTTATATCGCTTTCGCACGAGTCGTGCACGACCTCGATCTTTGTCTTTACAATTCTAGATTTTACGTTTGTCGCGGACTATTCGATAAACTTCAGACGATATATCCTTCATCGCGCACGATTTGCATTTACAGCTGCATTTGTTTTCTAAGAAAAATTATCGGAGTAGCATTAACCGTAATTCTTCAACAGATGTTAAAATCACTTCAAATGAAGATTTGAAGCGATTTTGATTGAAGATTGCTGTTCGCTTTTCGATGCTTGATTTGCTTTTACAGCCGCGTTTGTTCGTCCGTCTCATCGTTAATACGATTCTGGATAACATTTATGTAAACTGTGTGCTAAATGCTACTAGAACTAGAAATGTCAATTAAGTTTTCTCCTCTGCACGTTTTGTAACAGCAAATCTTTGACTTGGCTAGCCTCCGTAAATGCTCTTCTTCGTTAGACGGAAAAATTCTGTAATGATGGTGACGCTCGTTAATAAAACTCTCTTTATAAAAAAAATCATACGACGTATTAATATTATTAGTGTATTACTACTCAAATTCGCGAGAAGTTAAAATTTTACATAAAGCATTATTATGTAATTTTTCATCTATCTATAATTTTTTTTTATTTCAGTGAATCTTAACTGATATTAAACTATTCTTTAGAATATATTTATTCGACATACAATTGCGAGAAAGCATTTCGTTAATAACAGATTAAATATGAAAAATTGATTTGTCATTTATTTGTGAAAGAGTATCCCTCTAATTGAAATTCAACGGAAATTGACGACCTTTTTCTTGATATATATATCAGTGAAAGTATTAATGATTATGCCTTGCGTCGAGATATATTGTCATATTCGATGACAACTATGTATGTGCGACAGACAGATCGGCTATTTAGCGCGAGAGTTGCTCAGTGAAGCCGAGACATAATTATCGAATTCCAATATAGTGTCTAGACCGATTATAATTAATAGTTTCAATCGATAGCCAGAAGCCCCTACTGCTTAAGAAAATGTCTTTAGAAGAAAAATTATTAGTATTTAAATTTAGACAACTCATAATTCTTCGTAACATTTAAATTTTGCAAACGTTAAAAGTCATAAATTATAAAATTTAAGCTGTTAAAAGTTATAAATATCAATTGTTTCCTAAATACTTTGGACAGTATCTGGCTCATGTCAGCATTCTTGTCTTGAAGCTTTCAAGTATAAATTCCTACGAGAAGATAGCGGTCACGTTATATGCAAATATTTTCCATCCCACCAAATAGAATCCATCAATATTTTAACTCAAGTGCTCTTACTTATCATCCATTTCGGCGTATTAACTTGGATATACTCGGCTCTAATATGTAAGAGTCGTTCTAATTTTTCACTTTGATATCTCCAAAATATTTGCCGCTACAATTACAGATCTTTCTTTCTCTGTCTCTCTCTCTCTTTTCCTCTTCTGACAATCGTGCACTAACAGCTGTAACTATTATCCGTGCTCATAAACACAATATCGTTATTGTGGCGTTTCCAATTATCTTTTATTTTTTTTCTTTTTCTCTCTATCTAGCATGTATCTTTGTATACAATTTTCTCTCATATTTGTGCTACACGCCAGGCAAGAAGAAATCCTAGATTTAATTTAACTGGAAGAAATTGCGCGCAGAATTTAATCCCGTCGACTCCTCTCGCTCGCATCTCGTCGTCGTCGTTGCCTTCCGATGATTCTCACCGAGATGTCTCTTTGCTGTGATATGACCAGAATGTCAGTGCGATTGATGCATCACGTCATAGATCGATCTACCAATGCTATTTAGCTGCGCGAGAATTATCTAGCGAAAGACATTAACGTCGTTGTGAATTCGAATAGATTCCTATTTTCGGCATGTGTTTATGTATTATTTTTAGGAATAAATGGCATTTTTAACATTCGACAGACACTTTTAGAGATATATCTATAATATTTTCTCTTTATTCTTATCTTCTATTATCTATAAATAAGAAACTCGAAGAGTTAAGATAGAAAAGTTATTCGGATATTTATTTTATTATTCTCCTAGTTAAAGGAATCTTATCGACTCTGCGAGCAAATTAGGCCAATAAACCTGAGCTATTGCAAGACCTTGCGAATTATAGACGAGCAATATACCCTTCTTTCTGTAATATTTCTCTCTCTCTCCCTCTCTATTATTTATGATTACTAGGAAACATAAACGCGCGCTGCGCGCTTGCTATTTTTTATTATTATCATAATTTTCATAAAGATTTAAGATTTAAAAAATTTTTTATTCTTTTTTTAGGAGGGGGGGTATTTAACATGCCATTAGCCTAGTCAGGGCCTTTGTGGCTATTAGACACCTTTCATTAAATTCCTTGAGTCTTACTATATTTCTTGATTTTCACTATTTGTAAATTTTTGTTTTTTATGGGTGTGTATGTTGAATATATGTTTGTATACGTCTGCAGTGTAGTATGCTCAGATCCATGGGTTCGCTAGGCTCAAATGACTGTGCAAATCAGCCAGTTTTGCAGGTTTATTTTTTAATCTTTTTCGATAACCTGACGAACTGTCTAAACTGTAACGATGCACACATCTCGAGGAACATTAACAACGCGATGTAAATGCCACAGTGTGAAGAATGCGAAAAGGACATTTCCTTGCCCTTTCCTCAGCCCCCTCACCACCAAGGTTGACGATAATGATGACATTTCTTAAATATATAAATTTACCAAATCAGACTTTTGCTTCGCAGTATCTCCGCTCATAGAGCATGTAAAAGAAAAATGAAAACACTTTTCTGATATAAATCGAACCCAAGCTATCGAATGAGTCTACTAAGGCTGCGTTCGGAAACGTCACTCGAGTGCCTTCGCGTATCATTTTGTAATTGTTTAACATTTTGTGAACAACAAAGATAAATAACATGATACACGGTGTTTCTGAACGCAGCCTAATTAATACACACTTGATCGGGTCAGCCGGTTATTGAGATTCGATAATCGAAGGATCTAACGCAGCGTGTCGCATATATTTGACATTAATCGCAAGTAACCAGTTGCGACTTGCGACAGCCAATGACTGTCGAGCTTTACTAGAAACAAGGCGCTCTTTAGTTGTCGTTAGTCCCGTTCTACATTAATCGCATGCTACATTAACTGGCTGCTTGCGATTAATGTAGAACGGGATTTTGAGACTTGGTTTGTCTCAGCGCCGCGCGTATATTCGGTGCGAGACATTACCGTGCCTCTTGATAAATACGAAAGAAAACGCGAAGAATCTGCCGCATTCTGCGAAAATGGAGCTTCACATCAAATTCTTCTTCATCAAAAAACGCTGCCGCGTTATCCCATCTCTGCGCACGAAAAAGATAAACAAACGCAGATAGATTAAACGATTATATAGTCGAAATAAATTCCACCCTCGGTGGAGAATTTCTCGGAGGAACGCTCTCCACCGCCGCCCAGCGAGGGTGAAGAAGGTAGAAAAGAGAAGTCCACGGTTTAGCGAGAATTTACCAACGTTACCGGGACCCCTTATTTACCAGCCGCGCCCGTCGCGAACACGTTCGGAATCGCTCTCGAATCACGCCGGAAGGCTTACTTGGAGGGAGGGGGGGAGGGTGAAAACGCTCGACACACGCTTCCTCTTCGTTGTGAAAAACGACGGGGTGCGAACGCGAGAAGCATCTCGGGAGTTCGCGGCAGGGCGGATCCGGGAATTCGTCGTCGTCGTCGTCGTCGTCGGATGGAAGAGCTAAAAAAAACCTCGCCTCGCGCGTCGCGGTACTCGAAGTTTACCTATCCTAACGACCGTCGTCGTCCTGTGCAAACTTGATGTCGAATGGCAACGACGACGACGAACGATGATGATTCGCATCCCCGAAAAATCTACCCAAATAAAAAAATCTCGATTCTGAACGCACACGAATCGCATCGCGGCCAAAAGTGTCGGATGCGCCAAAATTAAAGATCGATGACATCGCGACTGTCACGAGATTGATTATCTGTTCGCATCTGTTCGAACAAAAATCGAAACTAAAATTTTTGCAAAAACACATAATTAAAATACTTAAATTTAAATTTATCGGATAGCGAAAAAAAAGAGGAAATTATGCAGATCTACACACCCAAGCAATATCTGAATGAAATTTCTTAGAACCGTTTCTCTCCAATTCCAGTTTTTTCCTATAAAATTATCATGCTTATTTGTTTAGTAAAATTTTAAAAATTCGTAAATCATTTCTTGCATATTACATTCTCCGAATATTTAACGACGTAAAAAAGATAGTTATCATATAATTAAAACTGAGAGAAAATATAGTTACATTTGACCTCAACCATAATTTTATAATATTTCTAACACTAAATATGATTAACGTAACTATATGCATCATTATGTTTACCATAATTATCGTTAGAAATATTATAAAATTATGGTTGAGGCCAAAAGTAACTATATTTTTCTCTCGGTGTACCGTTAAAAAGTTTAAGACCAAAGTAACCCAGGCAATAAGAAGTCTAAAAAATGTCTAAACTCTGGACATAAGACGTTTTTAAGATGTCTTTTAGACATATTTCTAAAAGACGTCTTATGTCTCTATTTTAAACATTTTTTAGACATCTTGTTGTCTGGGAATAAATAAAGATAAACAAAATAATCTGCAGTTTTTAATGAAACGTGACGTTCTGCGGATTTCTTTTTTTTATTAATTACAGAATAGTTTTTGAATAACTATAGTATTATATTACATAAATAAAAATCGCATTATTTTTTGAGAAGAAATGGTAAATTAAATTTACAAATTACTTTGATCTTAATTCTTTTGACAGTAGTGTAAGTTTAAGAAAAAAATCGGTAACGGAAAAATTTGCGGGCTTCGCTCTGGAGAGGATTGAACCGTATCCGCTCGCGAGAGACGACCGGATTCCCCTTCCCTTCTGTCTTTCTCTTTCCCCCGCCGACAGAACGTGCCGGAAATTTGACGGTACGGTAACGCGATGACAGCTGCCCGATGGAAACGGATTCGGCCATGTCGAGCCGAAACCAAAGCGGCAGCGTGACATTGCGCGATGACACGTGCGGCCGAGATTATTCCGACGGACATTTTGACAGAGTCACGCGGCTCGCGGCAGTCAGATTATCAGAGCCGGCCGCGTGCACCGAACACGCGATATTCCCTCGAGAAATGGGAAAGCGCGCACCCTCCTCTCCCTCTCTCTTTTTCTTCTACCGGGAGAAAAAAAAACCGCAAGCGAATTGTAATCGATCAAGCGGTGGAGTCCAAACATTTTTGCTGGTCCACTTGCCCGATATGAGGAAAGTTGCTGGTCGAAACAATAAATTCGACACAAGTGGAACGCAGCGCAATAAGTTTCTCGTAAGCTCGCGCGAGTCGGCGAAGGATGAGAATTGGGAAACGTACACTCGGGCCCCGACGTAGGAATGGCGTTTGATATTGCTTTTCGGAAATGCTGCGCCAAGTTGCGCGATATCTTTTCCGCTCCCGCGGTAAATTTACATCGCGGAAATGCCGCGCGCAGTTAATGCTGTAAATGCTTAACGAACTGCGGTTCACGCGAGCGAACGCGAGGTTGTTAGATGTATCAACTGAATGAACATAATTTTCAATATAAGCAGCTTAATAATTCAGCGGCTTAATAATTCAGTAATATGTCGATTTACTCGTCGTTGCATCGCTCATAATGCAGCAACGATAAATTGACATTATAATCATCCGTTGATTCAACATGCGTATCATATACCTGTCTAATAAAATTATTATATCGGCCTCCAAAGTTACAGCCTCCGTAAATAATTACGTGATTAAAACAATGTATAATAAATTGATAGAGCGAGATGCGGGATGCGTCATCACGAGCACAGAGGGGAGCCTTTCACTCGCCAATCGCGATTTAGGGGCCCATCGATTTTATGCGGGGCAGCATAATTTTTTCTTTTCAGCGTAATAACTTTACATTTTATTAACAATACGTACTGTAGTAAAATATGTAGCGGACGCATTCGACTGTATCTGTATCCGCAATCTCGCGAACATTTATGAAACGGTACACGAGGTCCTCGAGAGGATGTAGGGGGATGGAAGTCCTATATACTTTCCGCCGAGTCAGCCGTCTAGCCTCGCGAAATCCACCACTTTGTAAACTTGTTTGACATTCGGCATCGGAAGAGTGTAATAAGGGAGAAGGGCAGAGAGGCTCTCGAGTCGAAATTATGATTCCTATACATTGCCGTGCGCAGCCACGACGAAGATGCGATTTCAGTCAAGGATAGGGATCTCACCGCGAATCTCATATCGGAACGTAAAAACGGAATGGAATCTCCTCTTGGGCTCGCTCTTGCGGACAATAAAAATATCACACGGAAAATATGTATCCTTCCGCAGACTTACGTGCCGGTCGCCGTTATTGCGATGTCTACAAAAGCAACTTTTGATACGCGCGATGCAGGATCCGCGATATTTTCCATTCGAGGTATGCAAAAATATACGCACGAGTCTAAACGAGCAACTTAATGCCGACCGTTCGTTCGAATATTTTGCAATAATTTCTTCTCGCTGAAACTTACTCTCCTTTCGCAGCGTATACTTTGTCCGACGTCACTCGCTTGCGTTACTCTCAAAATCTGTTTTGATATCCGGTCTTGCGTGGAGCCGTGAAAGAAGATAGAAGTACACAATGTCACGACACACACGCGCAAAAGTACATACATGGCACGCCGTATCGTTGCGCCGCATCAGGACGACGGAGATTCGATTTATATTGCAGGGACGGGATGTCGGCCTTGCAGATATAATACCCGATAAGTGCGTTCGATCATACGGAAAAAGATATCGAGGAGGAAAAATGCACGTGCGCGCGCGCGCGTCTATTGTGCTTTTAAATAGCACGATCTATCGCTGAAGTTACGAAGTAACTATAGCTCATGATTACTCGTTACATTTCTTCAGTGCAACGTTCTCAAACGATGACGGAATTTGGGCGTGCTGCATTCGTCAAAAGAGTAGTGATATAAGTCGTTTTTCCACAAGATTGCATATAAAAAATTCACTTATTTCTTCAGTCTTTATTGTACACTGAAAAAAATTCTGGTTAAAAACGGACGAATTAGAAAATCTTGTAGGATTGATCAAATATTCTGATTCGTATAACAGAAATTCTGGTTATTATAATACAATTCAATACTTTACAACTTATAATAATTGGAATTCCTATTATAATAATAAGAATATTTGATCACGCCTACAAGATTTTTCTGATTCGTTCGTTTTTAACCAGAATTTTTTTCAGTGTTTTTATTATAGTACAGCTTTCACGTGTAAAAATAAAGATTGTGAAAAAGGAATCTAAAATTGTCTCCTACTAAATCATGCCATATTTTTTTAAGTCTCTAATTCATCATTATTGACTTAATTTTCTAATAATTTAATTTTAAGCAAAAATATAATCTGTTACTTTCATTCTATCATCTTTGCAATTACGATTAGGAAATAATATCGTTAGTCTCCCCGCAGTTTTTCTGCTAATCGATTTGTTACCAATTCATTCTTCGTTTCCATACGTCAACGAGAATTATTACTGAATATCATTCATGTGACATACGTGATCTCGAAAATTGAGGATGCGAAAAACCGCGTATCGCAAATCACAAGTCCGCAAGTTATGTGGGATTCAGGATGGCGGGATGGTTTATTTTTAGAACGATTGGTAATCTCGCTAAAATGAATTCTATTCAATGCGGTTCGATATGTCTTTCGATATGCCGCGTCATTTCTTTTGATCTATTCATCGTATAGCGATGGATTGAAAAGAAAAAGATGGAAAGAAAGAAGAGACAATATGCAAAAGCAAACTACGATTATACGGCAAATTTTGTGGAAAATGAATCGATACTGGAGAGCTTCTACGCACCAATTAAAACCAAATCCTCGTTTTATCTTGTTCATCTCCGCCGATGTCGATAAGCCGAATATTATCGAATACTGCGATTTGCCGCGTTATCTGTTCAAATTATCGACAGTTTTTTCAGATCCTGTAAATTGATTTTCATTTTTGGTTTTGTCGATGATTTTGCAAAAGTACGAGTATTTTTGATTATTCTACATATCTTATATATTTTTTTCTCTCTTTCATGTTGAATTATTTAGATTTTATGAGAATATACTATTACATAATTGAGAATGAGAATATATTATTACATAATTAAATATTTATTATTCAAAGTTTTGACTCTGTTCCGTTATTTTTTTACATTAACAGCAATTTTAAGTTAACAATAAGAACACTTGATTGTTTAAATTTGTGCAGAATTAAAAATCATGTTTGTTTTTTTACAATTTCTCTTGTACAAATATTTGTATAATGCAATATGTATATTTCTTGGAGTTAAAATATAATACAGCTTTGCTTTAATTTTGTAAATCGCTTATCTTAAGCTTCGTTTTTTAAAAAAAATTTCTAAAGTTTACAAAAATAGTTAGGTCTTCTAATAAAGATTTAATCTGATTAATTGCTTATCTTTATGTGTAAATGATTCATATTGTGCTATTGATCTGCATCATATTTCTCTTTCCTCTTTTAAAACTGCTGCATTTCTTTCTTAAATAGATGTGTTTTTTAATTTTTAATTTTTGTATTTCTTCACTTTTTCTGTTCTGCTGCTTTGATATTTTGTTGCGTATTATTTTTCTTCTTATAATTTAATTTCTTTTTTTTTGTATCACAGGAATGTTTCCCGTAAATTATCAATAAATAAATAAAATGCAAGAAAAGTAGGGTAAAGGCAAGTAATATGAAACATCTAATTTTAAAAGGTTGTTAAAAATGGAGGAATTTTTTCGAATAAAACAAACGTCAAATTACGACAAAATTACTTAAGATTTATATGTGATAGCGATCATTTATCAATGTTTAAAAACTTTCAAATTATACTAAAAAAAGCAAAAAGTGGCAAAATCGTTGATTTAAAAAAATGATATTTAATATGGAACACCTAAGAAATTTGTTTAAAAACACGAAAAAACTTTATTTTTATATTAAAAATGTATAGTTATTTAATTCAAAAATACAAAGAAACGTACAAAGTTAACAGTAAAGAATTTTTACAAAGAAATACCTTTTATGTTTTCACATTTATTTTTGCACCAATCTTCTTCTTTTACGTGTTGGATATAATATATTATAATTTATTAATATACAATAATAATATAAAGTAATGGTACACTATATTATATAATATGCAAAATGCACGCAATGTATGCAACGTATGAAACATGTTCCATATTGCGTGCATTTGCTTACGTACTTCGATGGAAGTTACATTTTGTACTAAGAACAACAAATTAATGGCAAACTAGTATTGACCATTAACAAACAAAGATATTCAACGATAAATTATGCAACAAAAACATTATTGAACTTATCTTGTCTGAAATAACTAGCTATTTTAGTCAGCTTCCGAAATATTTTCTTAACTTTAAAAGACAAAAATACTTCTCTTTAAACGACAGATTGTTGACTAATACTCAAAACACAATATGACTGTCTTTTGTTTACAGAAAAGTAATTTATATAGTGTCCGATAAATGTCGCCACTTGCTTCTCGAGATATCGCAGTATTCCGTATTACGTGCTGTTCCATATTGCGTATCTTTACCCTAAAGGTGATAAAAAAAAATTATTGTTAATTGTATAATTTTCAGAATATATCATGCCGGAAAGGGTCATCTCGCCACGAGGCAAATGTTCCGTGAATTTCCAGTCGTTGGAAGTCGTTTGGAAATCCAGATGTCATTCTCCCAATTTTCGCTGATCCGTGCTCATCAACGGTTCCCGTTTTCCGCCGTTCGTCTCTCGATACACAGGTGGATATGGGATACGACGAACTACCACGCGAAAATATTCGTTGTGTCGAACGTTGAAACCCGCTGAACTGTGCATCGACCCGCGCTAATAAGCGTGGAAAACGTCGGATGAAAGATTTCGAGTGGAAGCGAAGTGATGGAAAACGACGACGACGACGATGACGATGACGACAACGCTGTCGCCGACAACCCCGTTGGTAGTTTGTTAATCCC